>VWYO01022687.1:14899-41330 GCA_013400275.1 Rhadina sibilatrix | reverse complement strand
AAAAAAAAAAAAAGAGCATGTTGTATTAGTTGTTAAGCAGACGACATTAACAAAATGCAGGAATGGGGGAAAAAACAGCTTTGTAATACATGATGTGCCTTCTTTCCAGTAAGAGAGAGCTGTTAGACCATTACAAGAATTCTGCTGGGATAAAGCAGACAGTTCTGTCACCTATAGTCACAAAGAGCTACTAAGATCAGAAGTGGTGTGAAATAGGGCTAACAGTATGATCAGGAAGAGAAAAAAAGGTTCCACTTGTGGAACCTTGATTATAAAAACAAAAGCAAAACCAAATGTGATCATTCTCCATATAAATCTCCAGTAATTATCATTAAGGAAAGAATTAACATACACTGACATTTTAGCTGGGGAATATACAATGATTTCTAATCCCAAGTGCTGGACTATCAATCAACTTTTTGGTAGCAGTGATTCTTAGCTTGTTTTAAAGTGAGTTTAATCAGTTAGTAAAACAGTTAATTTCCTTGGCAGCACAAACCTGGACTTCTTGACACAGAAGATTCATTCCACAAATTTTCTTTCACGTTTCTGAACTCCTAAAGACTAAATGAATCCATGTTTCCATCTGCTGGGTTGAAACATTTGTTCAACAACAGTATTCTTCCAACATTTATCATTGTCACCTGTTCATTAAGCACTGGATATGGAATTACAGCTCTACCAAACAAAGAACATATCTAGGCTCTTCCCATCTAAACAGAATGCTCTTTCATCCTGTTATGTAAGTTTCCTTCTCCCCAAAGGAATCTCAAAACACTTAAATGCCATGCACTGGTTTACTGTACACAGAGATTTACCAATTATAGCATGCAGCTCCTCTGGGGTGATACATGTCAGCTGTTTTAACAGCCCACAACAGACACACATAACAGACCAGAGCATGTCCTCCTGGACATACAAAGGAGATCCTCTGGGAAACAGGCTGGAACTACACTAAACTCAGACTCTGACCAGGACTTCATGTCTACCACCTCCAAATGGTCCCACAATATCTCTGAAACAACAGGGAAGTTTGGTTTTGGCTATATCCAAGTGAGGCTCTAGAGTTGCAGACATCAGGATGGCACATAAATGGTATGTAAAAAAAAATTGATAAATTAGCATTAGGACCAAGGCCCACTGTGAGGCAGGATAAGGATATTTTTCCTGATTTACAAATAAACCAAGTCTCACTGTACCTAAGTAATTTCTACACAGTAGCAAAAGAAGTCTGTGGTGGATTGAACCCCAGATTATACCTGACTTGTTCCTTCTTTAGCTGTTCTTGAAACTGTCCATTGGTGCAAAGAATAAATATGAGGTTTATCTATGGAAGTGAAAAACCCCCATGCTTATAAAGTGTCTCTCCCCAAAACCCCAGACTATTTTTTTGGGTTTCAACAACTCCTATTTCACCATTTCTAGTATCGAAAGGATGCAGGTACCCCTGTCCTTTCAGGAAAAGCTGCCTCCATATGTTAAGTTCCGTGACAGCCTTGACACCCATTTGTCTATGTACCATTTTAAAAGAGTAGATTTATTTTTAGTCCAAGATCTGCCATCAAAAGTAGTGAATCCATTTTGTCCTCCATAACAGATAAAAATAAAGTTTTGTACTTTCCTAGTTTTACCCATCAAAAGAGCTCCCAATGCTGCACAAACTGATGCACCAAGGGGGTCCATCAAACAGATCTACTCCATGACAACAATGTATATAGACTGTGACTGAAATCTCCCCGTGGTCTCACAAGTGGAGTGCTATTTCCAACCTTGCTTTAGAGCTGGGGTAAAAGAAATCAAAGAAATTTGCTGCAGAACAGGGCATTGAATTTAAATTTCATATGCAAAACTTCTAAGCACTAGACCAGTCTTCCCTTTACCATTAAAAAAAAGAATAAAACAGAACACAACATGCTCAGGTGACATCATCATACTTCTCTAAACTGCATATTTCTTTACACCAAAAGCTTCAGATTTTTGGAAACACTGATGTTCCCCAACATCCTTTCATAGCCTAATTCCTCCTCTCTCTTCTACTCCACTTCCAAACTTTGTTGCATTTGAAAATGTCATCATTCACTTGGTGACACATCCCAGCCATGTAGGGTGGCAGCTGAGTCACCTGCCTGCTGTGACGAGGTGTAATGGTGACAAGCACCTCACAACAGCACAATCCTTTTTTGGGCACTTTGTGTTGGAGGTTGCTTTATACAAAGGCTGGGTAGGAGGAACAAATCTGGGTGGAAGAACTCCACACACACAAAGGAGAAGGGAGGGATTGGAGGTGGCCCTGGCAATCAAATTACATCTTCAAGCACAGTCAAGCTAAAGGGCAAGCAGAGAAGCAGGCACAGACTGAAAGACCAGGAATGAGTCAGAGACTCATTTGGGTTGACATTCTGCTGGTATCTACTGAAGGCTCTGAATTAAGGCATTTCTTGAAGCATCTATGTCTCTCCACAGACTCTGTGGAGATACTGGGATGTAGCATCACATCTTTGGCATTGATGCCAGTGTAGAATGTTCCTCTCTTTCTCCCAATTCTGCATCTTCCAGTGCATGAGGAGGTTCACCATCTTCTGATCCTTGCTAGTAAGGCTGTTCATGGGGTTGTCCCGGAAAATGGAAAAGCAAATTATCCTAATTTAAATGTCCCTTTTGTCAGGGGAAAAAGGGCCAGAAATCCTCTCATCCAGCTTTGCTGTTCAAGATAATGGACCAGCACCACAGATCATTTAAAATTCCCAAACCTTATTCTGTTTGACTCTGCCCTCATGCCCATGTCACAAAATGTCTTACAAGGCAGATGATCATACAGCACCCACAGTAATAACCACTGCCCAAAGGGCAATGGAAAAGCACTGAAAATTCAGACTGTTCAGTCTAAGCTGGACTTTGATGAGTAGGTAGGGAAAAAGTCCTTCCAAACTGGTGACATCACGTTATCCCAAGTACATGATTTTGCCCTGAGTCCTTGAAGGCCAAAACCCCCACCTCTTGTGTACGAGAGAGAAGCTGAACTCATGGTGCTGAAGATCCTGAAAAACAGCTTATCACATCCTTACCCCAAGGAACAAATTTGCTAATGAAGGTTGGCCTCAGCAGGATGGCAGATCTACTGCATACATCTTCTCTCTGTCTCTAATGCTCAGAAGTCTGGCAGTTGTGTTTCTTAGGTTTGAAATCATGGTTTTATGCAAAACACTCTCCAGTGTGGCACCCAGTTAACCAAGGAAACAAACCTGGAACTGACCACCAAACTGTAACCTTCTTGCACATTTATTTGTGCCTCCTTTCTCTGAATTAGGAAGTGCGTAATGCCAGATGGCATCATAATGTCCTGGAAATATCTGCTGCAAACTTCTGGAAAAACTTTCATTTTCTCTTTGGCCTGTACCATGAAAGACATATTTTCTCCCATCAATTGGTCCACCAAAATACTGGACCTTTTATCAGAGCAATTTACAACTAATAGAGAAACAGAATAGCTACAAGCAAGGCTAGGGCATCACTGACAACTAAGGATAGGATGCTTTCTCTGTTCTCTCAGTGTTCTCCACTTAAATATAGGCCCACTTGCTATGTCATGATGACCTGAAGACCCCTAT
Source organism: Rhadina sibilatrix (assembly GCA_013400275.1). NCBI lineage: Eukaryota > Metazoa > Chordata > Aves > Passeriformes > Phylloscopidae > Rhadina > Rhadina sibilatrix. The sequence continues at coordinate 37,722 of VWYO01022687.1, read as the reverse complement.
CAGATGAAACTACAGGTCAGTTATTCTCCTCGTCTATGTTCTACTTCAAGTCAGCTCAGAACCAATTTTAAATGCTTTTAAAAGTAAACTCTGTACAGGAATCATTTATTGACACTTTCTTGCAACTGAAGTTGAGCAATTCTTCCTGTGGAGGCCACACTAAATGTCTGCAATGGGTTTGACCTCACAGGATACATCCCTAATGTAGTCTTTGTCCAGGTTACCCTCTGGGGAGCAAGAAGGGAATAGAAAAAAGTATAAGAGCAAAAATGAGAATTCAGTGCTTTGTAGAGTGTTCTCCATGGTGTAATTGTCTTGGCTGCACAACAGCAGAAAGTACCTATTTCTGGGGCTTCTGTAAGAATCTCAGCTTAACAGCTGACCCTTACATACAGGCTAGTTACAAAAAGAGATGCTCCATCATTCACACATCACTTCCTCACCTTTGGCTGAAGTAACTGGAAAGGGATCAATGATAAAGATAAAACCTGAAAAATCAGATGTATTCCCAAAGGGGCAAGGAGGTTTTTACTTGCATTTAAAAAGCTTTGAAAACTGTTAACAATAAGTCAATATAGACAGGGAAGCAATGCAGTTGGGCTGCACCTTGCTCCAAGGAGCAGGCAGAGAGCACAACACTCACACAGTAAAAAGAGATCTGCAAAGTTAATGCCTCTCTCAAGCTTGCAGCAGGCCAGAGTGTAACTGTGAACCCAGCATGCTGTGCAAGCTGCTCTAAACTGGCTAAGAGCAGTCACTTTATTCTGCACTTATCAGTGCCTTTGGCGCTGCTTATCCTTTTTTCAGCTGGGATAGAGTTAATTTTCTTCCTATTAGCTGGTATGGTGCTGTGTTTTGGACTTAGGATGAGAATAATGTGGGTAACATGCTGATGTTTTAGCTGTTGCTGAGCAGCACTTACTAAGTCAAGGACTTCTCCTATTCTTTGCTGCCTGGCCAGAGAGAAGGCTGGGGGTTCACAAGAAGATGGGAGGGGGTGCAACCAAGATAGCCGACCCCAGCTGGACAAAGGGATGTTCCAGGTCATATGGCATCATGCTGAACAATAAAGATGGGGAAGCTCACTGGGGGTGGCAGCCTGCAAGCTGCATGAGAGATTGCATGGCAGGAGAGGGACACAGAGGAGATGGTGCCTTGCACCATCCCAGCCAAACCAGAGCACCCAACTCAAGCCTTTAGGTTTACTGTGAGATAAATAGAAAACAGCTGCATGCTCACTCCCATGATCTGTGCACTGTGCTGCCTCTCTCCCAAAACCTTCTGTCTGAGGCTGCAGCAGATGAAGGTTCAAACCCTGCCATAATGCTTAGTGGAGCATGCTGGCCATTTAACACACAGGAATCCTGCACGTGTTGGGAGAAGGAAACATTGAGCCCTGTGGTACCTTCATGTGGACAAGAATTACTGCAGAGTCACCAGATCCCCAGCAGAACCTGTTAGAGGACAAAGACTTCATTACATTTCAAATTTCTGCTTAGTGTCATCCCCAGCCCTCAGAAATTAATCTCCAATGTTTCCAGCCCTATAACAATCCCTTTTAAAAGGCTTCTTCATTTTCTGGCCTTTTTGTGTCACATTCCTAATCAAATGTGGTGAATTTATTCTATAGTCCCTTCTACACATTCTCTCCCTCTTTGAGATAATTTTCAAATGAATTTTTTTCCAGCATCTGCTCCTTCCTGTTTCTGTACCACTGCTGTAAATGGGATTTTTTTCTTGACATCAAAAGAAGTAAAATAGGGCTTCCTAAGATAGTTTTCTGGCTGATTACACAGAAGTAGTGCAGTAGTCTTGAGCAATAGATAAGTAGCTTTAACACATCATATTTTTGCTTCTTTGGGCTGTAGAACAACATAAATATGTTAATGCACCCAGCTCTGTGCCCTGCAGAGCTCACAGCAGCCTCTGCCCTCGGCTGCAAAGGCAAGCACACACCTCAGTGGGAAGGGTGCACTCTGCTCCTGTGCACAGGCACCAGCACAGCAGCACAAAGCCTCACAACACCCCGAATGTGCCCTGGGCCATCACTAAACCACGTGGGGCCAACATGGGAGGTGGTGACAGCTCGAGATGTCCCTGAGGGGGTGATGTGGCCATTGGGTGGGGAAGTAACACAGCCCAGATCCTCTGAAGAGGACTGGCCACGAAGAAAAATGAATAGTCTTTAGCTGTCCACTTCAGCCACATCTAGATCATACCTGAACTAACCCACCTACTGATTTTTTTTTCTAGAAAAAGCAAAAGAAAACATTAAAAAAACCCTCTAGTGCTCCCTTGTGTTCATATTTAGGTAGCAAACAAGCAAGAAGCTGGAAAAACCCAGTCAAGTAAAAAACAAACTTTTGCAAAGGGGCTCTGGCAGGCAGTACTTAAGAGAACAATTTCCTGAACACAAACTGTCTTCACTGGCTGACAGCACAGAGACACTCAGTTTTATGCATTGCAAAAGCAAGGTCTGTAGCAAGTCCTGGTCAAAGGAGCAGATATGGAAGGAAGGATGAAGAGACACTCAGGAGGATGGAAAGGCACAGAGGTTCAGTGAAAGCAGAGCTCTGGTCTGCTTTTGGCAGGTTCAAATATCTGCTTTAGAATATTTCATATGATAACTTTACATATTTGTGTGTTTGGAGATATGCATTTCTTTCCTACGTTTTCATTATGGAATTGTCATAAAATAAAGTATTTCTCAATAAACAATTCTTCTGCAGAATAATTTACAGTTATGTACACAAGTCATCTACTAAACTGCAGTTGCATCTAGACTTCCATTTCTGTGCTAGTTCATAAGATTTTCATGTAGTAGCACAATTTTGCTTGTATTCCTGAGACTGCAGGCAAATGTTTAAATATTTTACAAATAGAAAACCATTTTGAATGAATTTTTTAAGCCAAGATGTAACTTTTCTATTCCTATTTGATTTGAGGAATTTCATACAGTTAAAGAATGCCCCAGCTGGGACTTGAACTGAGAAACCAATGGCTCCTCAGTTTTTTACAGATACAGACTGATTCTGCACTGAATGCATGGAATGACTTTTGAACTTCTGTTTAAACTCAAGACACTAAATTGTAAACATACTTCCATTTTATATTCCCTTACTAGTTGCTTTCCAGCTTCCCAAAATTCCCAGTATATCCTGAGACAAATCTGAGCAATTCAGTGGTGCAAACCATATCTGAATGAGAACTGGAGCCTTCACACGGTGCCTGAAAGGAAGGAGCCAGCTAGAAGACATTAAACTATTTTCTATATAGATTTTTTCATCCATGTCCTTTACCTGATGAATGGCTGCACAACTCTGAATTAGGAGTTTCCTTGAAATCACAATCCAAAACTAACAAACTGACAGGTAGTTATAGAATGAAAAATATACCCTAGAAAATGGATTGAGTTGAAGTTCCTCAAACTGTACAAGGCAATAAAGCAGGAGTAGAGCTGCTAAGTCAGGTCAAGCCCCACACAATGTTTGAAATAATACAGGTAGAAACTTCTTGGATTGCTGAAGTAGACAAAAATGAAGTCTTTGAGGTTTAGAGTCTTCAACTCTTACATTTTCTTTCTTTCCTCAACTCCTTGCCAGAAAGAATCCCCCCTAAAGAAAATGTTGTCCTCGTTCTGAAGCTCTTTAAGTACATTCATTTTTTGCACAGATACCGAATTTTAGCAAAGACCTTGAGGTCTTCTGTGCTCTCTGGTACTTTGCCATACAAATAAATTGGGTATTTAATACCAGAAGTCTGTGACAATGAACTGCACTCTTTGTGAATGCATGGTGGGCAGGAAGAGTGGATTGTTCATCATCCTTGAGGAGCATAAGAAGAAGGACTTTCTGCCCCTTTATTGCTGTTCTCTGAGACCCCTCCTGGAGTACTGTGTCCAGCTCTGGAGCACTCAGCATAGACATGTTGGAGCAAGTCCAGAGAAGGACCACAAACATGATCAGGGGGCTGGAGCAACGCCCTCATGAAGACACAGAGCTGCAGCTGTTCAGCCTGCAGAAGAGAAGGTTTTAAGGTCCCTCCTAACCCAAATATTTCTGTGACTCTCTGAGAAGTTAGCACTAAGATTCAAAATATGATGAAAAAAAAGGATACACAAGTCTGTCAGATTGCTACAGAATTCTCCTCTGCTGTCCAAAAGATTTTTACTTTTAAGAATGAACTTTCACAGAATAATTTATGTTCTTTGTTTCTTATGTGCTTCCTTGCAAACATTGAAATCAATCATGTCTAGAAACCATCCAGACCCAAATAGGAGAGGATTATGCAACAGCATGTCATTAGTGAATCAATATTGTCTGACCAGGCCATGTGCTTGTCAAGGTCACATTGATTTCTTTAATGTTATATTATTGCAGCTGACCTTCCTGGCAGATCCATCCATGTTCCAGTGGTTACAGATGCAGACTCACCTCATTGCCTGCCAAACTGCAAGATGCTTGGTAACTTTTTCATCCCAAGTTTCCACTCTTTATCTGAAGCACCACTGTCCTCCCTGTGTTGTGCCCAGCAAAACCAACTGCTATAGTGTCTCCTGGCTGGACACACTCAGCTGCTGAGATACCCCCTTAAATCCTCTGTTCTGAAAACATCAGAGGCTACATGTGCTTAGCACACTAAAAGCACATCATCCTTTATGGGAAACTGAAAATTATCAAATCTCTAGGGTATGGTATGATCATAAAAATTTCATCTTTGGCCATCAAGCAGTGGTCCTTATTCTCCATTGGGTACACAGCAGGAAGCGTAATAGGAAAAACACAACAGGATTGTTCACCACTGTGAGTATCACCTTTTACTTTTAAGCAGGGAATTGTTGAAACTTGTCTTCCTCGTGTTTTATAGCATGGCATTATGAGGTGCATTGAAGAAAAACAGCTCAGAACATAATCAGATATCAAGGGCAATAAGCCGGAAGTTGTATATCTATTACCAGATGTTGGTGACAAGTTGCAATACAAGCATGTAGCCTGGCAGAAAGACCAGGCCCAGCAAGAATTTGGAGTAAGAGCTAATTCACACAGGAGTGTTATGTCCCAGGCTGAAGAGTGGTGTCAGGTATTGGAGCAGTTTCTTAACCAAATAGAGCCACAGAGCCAAATCAGGGTACAACATGAGTGAGAATGTTATTTCTAGGCAGAGTACAGACTGGTGCCAGGCAGAAAAACTCCATGTGCCAAGCAAAACCAAGTTAGCCAACTGTCTCTGCTCTTTGAGTGTGAACATGTTGCTTTTCTTCTGCTTGGATGACTTTTTTTTTTTTTTTCCTTTCTTTCTTTTCTTTTTTTTAATGAATTCTGTCCCTAACCCTAGGGTAAAGCTGCCCAGTTCTCAGCAATGCTAATAAAACAACTGCCATTAAACACAGTACTTAATAAAGCAAAAAAAGCAGCCACATAGGTAAAACCAGTAAAAAATTGGCTGGAGGAGAGGCGTCAAAAAAGAAATTTGGAGCAATCAAAGGACAAAAATCTGGCTTTGTATCCTGCAAGATAAAGATATGTGAGGAAATCAATGAGCTAGTTCCCATGGTTAACACCTGATTAACAGTTATATCACTACAATGCAATGATGAAACAATTGAAAGTCTCCTCATTAAAATAACATAGATGAGGAGAAAAAGATCTTTGAAAATGATGACTAGTTGACACAAGTTTAACTCATTTCCTAACTGTGTGAGCAGGGAATGGAAAAACACTCCCAGAACTTGGAGAAACAGCTCTTATAATAAGACAAGTGAGAAGTCCCTTTCTTCCCCTATACCAGAACCCCAAGAACCAAACATTGACTTCTTTCTTTTTTTCAACAACTCTTCAAAACCCATAAGCTGATTACAGGCACAACCTGTTCCATTTTGGGTGTCAGGTGTAAAGATATAGGGATTCATTAAATTCTTGTAATGATACCTGGTGCTGAAGCACAAGCACCTCTTAAAAAACTATCAGGGCCAAATTTTTGGAAGATGCTGGCCCTCACTTCCATTGCATCCATCAAACATTGGGAGCAGTCTATACCATCAAAGCCAGTGCTTTTGTCATGTACACAGTGCCCCAGTTGAATTAATGAACTACTCTGAACCATGACAAACCCTATCTTTAAGGGAAGTATTAATGTGAGTAATGCAACATTTCCACCAAATACATTTCATCTCCTAGCTTCCCACCATTTCAAGCAACACTGATTCCAAAAGCAAACTCCTTGCTGTATGCTGCATAACTACAAGGTAGAAGGTCAGTCGAACAGTCCAATAAGAACCCCTCTGGCAGAGAAGGAACCTCTCAATCAATCAGTATTGAGAGCTCACCTGCTTTTTAACTCTGAAGCTATAGCAGTGCTGCAACATATTCTGCTTTTAGCAAAGAAAACCAAGTTTGAGTGCTTAAGTTAACCTGTAAAATCATACAGACAAATCTGCTCCCACATACATCTCCTGGGACAACAGCCAGGGTTGACTTTCATGTCATCCCAGCAAGCACAACTCCTGAGGAATTTGGTTTAATTTATTTTAACACCTTTGCAGAAAATGTATTGCAGCAACCCAAACATCAAGAAAAGGCAGCTACAGTAAACCTCGGTATCTCCACTCTCAGTGCACAGCCCAATATCTATACACCTGGAGAAGAAAATTTCCTATTTCTGAAAGTATTCTCTGCAGCAACTCTTACTCCAGGCAGTACAGTTTAATAGTATTAATTCACAAATCTATATGCCCTCTGACATGCTCATTACAATTTGAAATCCCTTCAGGAATGCCTGCCCCTTCCACCATTCTATTTTTTTTTTAATTAACTGGTCATTTTCAAATCAGTTTCATGAACCAGGGGAGGCTTCAGAGACATGAACTTTCTCAAAAGAGTTTCAGTATTTGGGTAGAAAAGATACCCCCAAATTAATGTCACTTCCTGGGAGATGTTTTTCTGTTAGACATCAGAAAATTCGTCCCTTTCTCTCCCGGGCCCCAGTCTTATGGATAGAAGAGACAAAAAGAGTAAACAGCCATGCTGGAAAGCAGTCTTCATGTATTTTGATGTTCCTGATGCAACTTGGTGAAAGTTAAGAGAACTTCTGAGATAGTGATCTCAAAGGTGCAACTTCAGCCTTAGGTTTGGTTACAGACAGAAATGAGAGTACACAAAAACAGACTTGGGCTTCTCTAAAAAACCTACATGGTTTGAGTCTAGAGGGCAAGTGGACAGCTATCATTGCTTCCAAAGGCACTGCAGACATGAAGTTGCAGTTTGGGGTTTGGGCTTGTTTTGGTTTTGGGTTTAGGGTGTTGGGTTTGTTGTAGATGGTGTGGAGATGGTGGGTTGTTTTGTTTTAAAAGCTTCACCCTCCAGAGAGAGCAACTTCTGGGAGAGGCCAGGTTGGCAATTCATGTGGCAGGTAACAGAGGAAAGCTGCACATAATTGAGACAAAAAAGAAGGGTGCACAAAACTCAGACAGTTTTAATTTAACATGTTTAAAATCAGCAAGGCAACACCTTGCGCCAAAAGCTCTCTGTGGCTTACAGCTGGTGCCACTGCTCTCTCAAGGGTTTGGGGGCTTTACTTCTTCTTTAGTGAATCTCTCCTTCATATCCATAAGACAGAAAACAGGAACCATTTCTGTTTGCTGACAGAAATGGGGGCTGGGTCCCAGTTATTAGCCCAGTCAAGGACTTGAGAGATTGAGTTTCTCCTCCTTAGTGTAACATTGGCTTCCTTTTTTTCCTTCAGGTGGGCCTGGTTCATAGTACTCCCTCCAGCACTGAAAACAATCTTAGAGTTGTAATGTGGCATCTAAAATCACAACAATGATGAATGATAAGCTGCTGAAGGGCCAAAATTAAATATGGTCCCTGTCTTTCCACTGACAGGTAGTTAGGAGTTTTCAAGCCAATCCCTCAGCTGTAATGCAAGATGCTGATGGACTTGAGTACATAGTGATTGAAACCAGGAGTACAGAGAGAAACAACTCTGTGAGAAACAAATTACTTAATGTTCCAGGAAATTTATTATAACAATCCTTAGTTCTCAACTAATGTTTTCTTTATATTAAAAAGGGCAATTAGTAGTACAATTATCCCTGTGTGGGATGATGACTGTAGGCAAAATTAGAGAAAACTGGGAAGTTATATTATCCACATTCCAGCAGAAGTTAGTACAGAAATTACAGGATGGAATGCAATTGGCATGTACAAAATGTATTCCACAATGATTCCCCACATAACAAAGCCTGCAACCTTGTGTACAGACTAAGAGGGATGAAACAAAGGTGGGAGCAGGTGGAGACACGGCAGCCAGGCTCTGCTGTAATCCTTGCAGGGATGGGAAATCGATGGTACCATGTAGCTGATAAATCACACAGCAGCTGTCAGCCAAAGGAGATAGGAGATGTCTTGCTGCTGAACCAGCAACTGTGGCAAAATCTCTCTCTGCAGATGAGCTTGGGTCACCCACACCTTCATCCCAAAGTTACCCGCCTCCAAGGTACAACCATCCCTCACTCAGCCTGTGCTCTGTACTCCATTGACTGTAAGTTTCAGAGAAAAGCAAGAGACTTTCACACCAATCAGAAACAAAGGTATATATGACTGGAGTCACTCAGGCTCTACCTGAAAGGAAAGAAATAGTGTAATGATGAATTAAGGATAGGGACAAGTCAGGGAAGACTCCACTGTAACTTCTGGGCTGAGTCAGTGGCCTGAAACTGTCTTGTCCCCTCCTAGGGACTCCTGTTGGGTAAGAATCTCATTTGGTGCATGCTAAATTACTATCTTGAGCAATTTTCATTGGTGACTTGAGCTTGGCTGTATATTGCTTTAAAATCAGTTTAAATGCAGCTGGCAGCAGCAGATGACATGATCACCTAAAAGCAGGGATAACCAGGAGGGGGGCTCTCTTCCTAAGTGATAATAAAGGATTCAACTCTCTTACACTGTTGGTACATGTCCCTGATCAAGTTAGTCAGGCCACCCTCAGGTGTAGTGGATTGTTCAGTGGAGTCCTCATAACAGAACTCCAACAGACTGGTCAGGCACAAGAGAGGAGTCACATTTTATTTGATATCTTTGCTGTGGATATTAACCACTAGCAAACTGTAGACAAGCCACAAACAGCACAGGCCCAGTATAAATATGGACTGTTTGTCACAGCTGGCTACATGCCCCTGGACAAGGTCCTATTGATCTGATGGAGAGAAAGATAATATTTTAATAGCCATTTAGTTTAAAGAAATTATTAATGAACTGTTTACAAATGGAAGCTTTAAGCGTGACTCAACTGAAATGTTTCTGTCCAATTTTAGAGCAGAGAGACCTCTGTAATAAGTGCTATCAGCTAGCAAAACATAAAATTAAAAATCTGAAAGGGTGTTCTCTTTTTTTCATTAGAGTTGGGAGAAATTTATGGTATTCTATTTGCACATATCTTTATTGCTTTAATATCTGTTACACTGCCCAGGAATTTTATGTAAAATAGGTCAAACAAGAAATCCAGCAGATTATTTCTGCAGACTTCTAGAAGTAGCACAGGGTGCACTCACTTGCAGATTTTGTCTATCCATTAATCACAAATTAACAATAAAAAACAGTCCAAACTGGCCCTCCATGAATGGTTATTCTCAATCTATTTGGGGTATTTCTCCTAAACACAACAGAAACTGTTATACATATTAGAAGGAGCTAACTCATGTTGGTGAAAGTATTTCAAGGTCCCCAGAAAATCAAACCAAGCAAACCCACCAGGTCATGTATAAAATCAGCTCAGTGGCTTCACTGGATGTGCAGTAAGTAGCAGAACAAATGTTTTAACTGAAGGTGTTTTAGCCAGGTCTGGTTAACTTGGCAATTATGAAGGATTAAGTGCAATGCACAAAGTCAACCAAACCATCCAAAACTGGCAGATGCTGAAGCCTTCAACTAATGAAGAAACTTTTAATCACTTGGAAGTGATGAAAAGAGTACACCATAGCAGTGTCTAAGGACCACTTTCACAGGAGCTGCCTCATTCTGTAGGTCACACATCAGCACAGCCCCCTGCAAGGCAAATCAGAGGGAGATGCTTACTTCCTGAATTAAAACTCTTGCTGTGTAGGAAACAGGCAGAATCTGGACCTACACCATTTATCATTTATTAATTCACTCAGCCTCATGACCTATTTCTGTCATTCAAGACAGAACAGTCAGACATAGTCTTTCCATCAATCACTGCCAAACAAGTGGTAAAAAATATTACTCATCTGTATCCAAACTTTTTTTTTTTTCTTATAGATCTATTGAGTTAGAGGAAATGCCAGATTACAAATATATAGCATATTCATCAAAATTCCCACCTTTATCTTGTTGTTTTGGTTTTTTTCTTTCTTTCACATGCTGTTAAGAAAAAAGAAAATCCTTGTTGAAAAATTTATAGTGGAAGAATTTAGCATTGGAGGAAAATAGCCATGTCAGCTCACAACAGAAAAAAACTATTCAGAATGGGAGAATTTCTTGCATTGTACCCTCTCTTCACTCCAGAGCTGCCTGATTTAACAGCTTCCGAAAGCAGCAGGGAATTTGCTGCTTTAAATTGCTTCCATGTGCTCCTGTGGATCACTCCTACACATGCTCAGCTGAGCAAAGGTGAAACCTGTCCCAAGGGAAGGTGGCTCTAGCCTTGAAATAGGGCAATTATGCTGCAGAGTGAATGAATAGTCGCCTTTAGCAGAAGATTGAGTGAAGCTTCCCAAGAGCACCAGGGTCATTGTGTTATAGCAGACCTGCCAGTTAAAGAGGGGACAGTTTTGTTTTTAGAGCAGAACTTGCTCTGGTGAAGGGGTTCACAGGCTTCTGTATGAAATTACCATGTTTGGAATATACACCAGGCTAGAAATGCCCTCAGATGAGTGGGTTGTATCCTCATGTCACACATCAGATAGACCCTCAGGGACTCTCAAAAAGTTAAAGCTGTTTGGGATTTGCCCCTTGTAAGCTGCCCAAGGCTACCTTAATCCTCCACACAGACCAAGGTCCTGCTATGAACACCCCAGCAGGAGCAGGTAGAGGATTTCATCCCTTCTTCAAACTGATGGCTGCTGGCACTCAGTTCCACAAGGGAACTCCCCTGAGCAGAACAAGGGAAACCCAGGCAGGAAACTCTGCTGCTGTCAGATGGGCAGCTGGGGCAAGTATCTGTCTCAGACACTGTACACCCTCTTTTCAGCCTTCTCTTTCTGCAGCCATAAGAGGACCCTCTTCCCAAGGTAGGGATGAAGAGTTTAATACTCCTTAATAAATTTATGCTTCTCCTGAGCAAAGCATCAGAAATCAATGAGCTGTCAGCAACAGCTCTAGGCTGTATAATTTAATCTCTAGGGTCCTTCATAGCTCATATGACAATAGATGTCTGACCCACCTTCTTCTGGGGACTATGTTATTCAGCACACTGTGACAAGAAGGGTACAGACAAAAATGGATAAGACAGAGTATTTTGAGTGTGAAGAGGAAAAAAAAGATATTGGTTACATGCTGCCTAAACAAAAAGCCTTAGAAATAAATTCATTTTCTACTTCCCAAAGTCCAAATAGGGCTATTATTTGAGATCCTCTGTCTCGCTGCTCCCTTGTTCTGATTTGTAAGAGCTCACACCACTTTCCACAGGACTGGTTTAGTAGCCTTCTTCCATTTGGATAGAAAGAGGGAAAAATGAAACTTCCCTTTTAGTGAAAGGTAAGGAAATCATGACTCTCAAACTAGACTATTTACCCATGCATGGGAGGTTCTTCGAGTGAGAATGTATTTCAAAAGAAAGGGACTTTTGGGGCAGACTAACTGAAAGGAAGGCTGGCCTACATTCACTGGATGGATGCAATCATATCAGCAGTGTTTAGTTGCACCAGCTATTTTTTCACCTAACTAAATAATTCTTAAGGCCTCAGATACTGACTAAACAATCAGTGTTTCCTAAAATCAGGAACTAGCAATCCACATACAGAACAACCTGAAATAAGTAAGCATCTTAAGTCTGAATCTTATGAGACTTACAGGACTCAAATTGGCAAAACCCCCATAACAAGTACTTCTGGTTTCATGAAATTTTAAAATGGCATGTCACCCTACATCTTTCAGAGAAAATGTTTAAATCACTGATCTCAATGTCTCTGCCAAGAAATGAGACATTTAATTCCTGATGAGCACCAGCCCAGTTCATTTCAAGAAATTAAAACAAAAGGGGAGGTAAACCAATGTACAATAGAAGGAAGTTACCCAGCAGGCCACTGATGATGGGATTTTCTAAGATGCTAATTAAGATATATTTAAATTCAACTGGAATTTGGCACTTCAACCTTGAGGCAAAATTTGCTTAGTGAGTTACATGGACTTTTAACTGCACATGGCCAGCCTTATTGAGTTGTACCAAGCTGACAAGTGTCAGCACAGTTTCCTACAGCCAGCAACATCCCAACCCTCCTATATTGCCAAGGGCTCCTTTCAGCTTTGCTTCAGTCTGACAGAGACCCCTCCAGTTCTGAGCAGAAATATCCAGGTTCCATTCCTCCACTAAGATGAATTCCCAGCTGATCAACCTATACAGCAGGAAAGCATAGTAAAGAGGGAAAATGAGTTACCAATATTTTTATAGCTTCTTTAAATGTTTTACCCATTCCAGTTAAAAGCCATGTTAATTCTATAAAACCTCAAGCTCTGAGCAGTGAAAATTAAACAGAGGAGCCCAGAAAGCTCTCTGGAATCTGGCTAAAGAACTTTCCAATTGCAGTCCAACACTGCAAGATAAAAAGAGGAACACAGTGATAGTACAGGAGAGTCAGTGTGTCTGTGCCATCAGTAAGTAACCAAGGAGGCCAGACCTCAGCCTCTGTGCTCTGATCTAGCAGTGTCTCTGGCTCACATCTGGCAGAGTGGGAAGAACACAGCAGCACAAATGTTTGATTATCCTTCTCAAAACATTCACTTCAAACTCCAACCTAGCTCCATACAGACACATTTCAGGGGCACATCCTCCCATTACCAGGAGCAAAGGAAACAGAGCTTTGAATGTGACCAAAAATAAACTGTCTGTCAGAGAGGGAGAGATCATTATATCTTTTCAAAAAAACAAGACATTAGGGACTTTGTTTCACTCCATTTGATGTCTGGTATTTGATGTCACCAGTTCAGAAACAAAACAACTGAAGTTGTTTGAGTTTGGTTTCTTTCTTTATATAATTCAATTTTTTTCTTGCAGTCAGTGGCATTATAAGGGTCTCAGCAATTACAGGTAACAAAGTATGTCTCTATTGCCATAAATACTTTGCAAAGACAGGAAAAGTGGAGTACTTTGTGCTTTGTAGAAGCTGTAAGTATAGGGGGAAAAGAGACCCAGGGATCTCTGTACCAAAGACTATTTCCAACAGCTTGTGTGTTTCCTGTGCATTGTCCAATCCTTTGAATGTCAAAAGTCACACACAGTTTGGTTGAAAAGAAAAACTTGCCATGCACTACTAATTGAGTAAATCAATACACAGAGAAGGCCACAGAGGGGATAAAATGTTTTTTGACACAAGCAGTTGTTTTCAATGTGCATAAGAGGAAGAAAGCCCTGCTTGCCCTTTATGCCTTAATTAAGACAACCTCAGGAACATGGGGTGAAAGACCTTTCCTCTGCACCCTCCTCACCATTCTGCTCTTAGCTCCCTGCAGTTTGGCCATTAGTAACAGCCAGAAGTCTGTGAACACAAAACAAGTCACTGCAGTCTCAAAGAAGGGATCCAAACACCAGATGGGTTCCCACCAAGCTCCAGAACAGCCTCAGAAATCCATGAAGGGAAACATGTGATGGACTGCTGCCACAACAGGGGCTTGATATAAAGTGTATTTATAGGGTCCAATCACATGAGCTATCTAAAGTCTTCGGTACTTTTTCATTTACAAATATCTACATTTTCTTGGATATTTTAAATCCTTTGCCTCCAGCAAGGCCTTCCAAGGATATTCTTACAAAACTTACAGCCAAGAGTCTAACAAAGACAGCAATTTCGGCAGAAATCTTTCTCCAGAAGCTTCCTCTGGGCTGATGAGCACCCATGAAATAGCCTAAGACAGCTTGCTTTGAAAGCACTATAAGGAGCTCCATGGAAGCCTGGCTTTTGAAGCCACTGAGTTTTACCCTTTCCCAGAGCTTTTCTTGTAATGTGAATCTCTTCAGAAAGATTCACTGCAGTGCAAGGATGAGCAACCTCCTCTTCCTGGCTGCTGGAACTTTGGGCTCTGTCTCGTAGCTCTTGGTGCAATGCTCCTGTGCCCTGTTTGTATCTCCCTGGAGGTCAGGCTGTGAAGGGCTATCCCTGTGAACTGCTGTGGTGGCAGACAGCAGAGAGAATCTGTGATGCACTCTAGGATCTGCATTCTGCATCTGGTTTCTCATCCCCCAGCAGAACCATTTGCAGAGGTTCATATTCCCTACGCATGGCACTGGCTTAGATTAATACTTTGGAGGCCTCAGCCTGCTTTCCTCATGAAATCTAACTCTTAAAGGCAATCTAGTGTGGGCTGACAAGAAGTCATTTCAGTCTTCCAAGTCTTTCATCCTTACCTGGTGTTTACTGCCATCTCTGGGATCCTCAGGCTAGGACGGAAAGGGAAAGTGGACATAAGACAAGTTACAGCAACCATAGACTGGGCTCAATTAAGACATGCCTGCCTATCCCTACAGCTAGGCAGATAAGGGAAAGAGGAACAAAATGATAACATGTGGTTTTCTGCCAGTCAGTCACTGAGATTAAGAGACCTGAAGCCAGTGAAGGGGTCTATGACCAAATCAGCATACTTTATGGAAACCATTTGTGCCGCTAGCTGTGGAACAAAACTGGAACAAGGCAAGACCAAGATGAAATCTTCCTCCCTTGCTTCAAATTTGGGGTCTATACGAGGATGTTTAGAGCTCAGACCTGCCCTCACTACTAGTTTAAGTATTGTTTGATCTTCAAACACCTGTAAAGCATTACCTGCAAAGGAAGAGACTCTGCACCCATCAAATTCTGGAGTCTGTTGTTGGCATAACTGTACACACTTACTGTCCTGACACTTGTCTGTAAGCTGCTTGCACTTCCATTCAAAGTGTCTGTGGGTGCCAGGAATCCTTGAATCAGTTCAGGAGGGACCAAATTCTCTTTACACCTTCCCACAAGTCAGACTCTGAAGTGCTTCCTTTTAAGGACAGAATCAGTGCATTACTCAATGCACACAAGTAACTCCAAAATTTCCACATGCTTTCTCTTTGTTCCTCAGACCATCCTATTGCTTGCTAAAATTCAGCTAGATTATGACTCTCTAGTTGAAAGCAACAAACTTTGTTCCTGTCCTGAATGAAATTTGATCCTGAGTCAGAATTGACAGAGCTTGTTTTGTAGTAAATTCTCACCACTATTTTGAAAGAGGACAGTAATCCACCAACAGTAGATTTTGCTCCAAGGAAGCAGTATAGAATATTTATGGATGTGGTCAAGATCTGAGCCCAAACCTCTAGTTTCTATCCAAACACCTGGGACACAAAGAATTATATCAATTCTCAACATGCTAGGAGACTACAGAAGTAAAGCTCAAGTGACTAGTCAAGAAAATCAGTGGCAGAACCATTTACACTCATTCTCACTCCTGCATGACACCAAAGAAGAAACAATCCTGTTGGCCTGATGGAGCTCATGGTATCCATCAAGCACCTGGTTGTCCTATCACTTAATTTATGCAATCATTTGGTGTCATGATCTCAGAGCAAAATCATAAAAATACCCCTTGTGTTTTTCATTTTTATGACTTCAGAGAATAATACAGTCCTAAATTCACTTTTAACTCCCTGAATTTTCATGACTATGAGTATCAGAAAATGTCATATACTCCATGATCACAGGAGCCTTGGGCTGAGAATGCTGGCCTGGAAAACCTTAAGAGTAAATCAAACTGACTTTTTCAAACAAAGGTTTTTTAAGCATGAATTCTTCCCTCTGTCCACACACACTGTGCCAAGTTCTTCTCGGGAAATGAAACAACAACAGTTTTCTGGCATAGTCAAAGCTACTAGGAGGACAATATTAGCTGACACAAAAGATCAAACTGCCTTGAGAAATATGATGAGTTAACTCAGCTATTCTTTAAATATGTAAGCATTTCATCTCTGCAATTAAAAATTAGCATTTAGATCTAGCATCTTTAGAGTGGACAAAAATTAAGCCCTAATAAATCATACAAATTAAAAATTAGGCATAAGTTCAACAGTGCAATGTACCATGTATCATGTCTTCTGTTGAGGTCAGCTCATTAACACTCCAAGATAACATGGTCCTCTTGGCACAAACCTTCCCAACACAAGTGAGCAAAAAAAATCATTGAGGAGTTCCAAATATTCCAATGTTTTCACATCCCAGGATTGAGTATGAAGTAAGACATAATGAAAGAATTGCAGAAGATACAGTGAGCAAATGACCTTGTCTAATCTATTTCTATACCCTCAGGAATGACCACTTTGATCTAAACCAATCCCAATAGATCTTAGTTTTTCTTAAGGGTGATATAAATCATGTCTTTCGAATTGTTGAGAAACATCTGCTTCCAAAGTTTTTGGAGTGAAAAGTTAGGTCAGAGTTCTTTAAAGAACTGTTCCTCCTTTAAGATTTACAGCTTTTTATACTTCTGGTGAAGGCTGGCAACTTAAAACAAGTTTTCTTCACAGCCTCACAGGCTGTGGTCAAACACTCTGCAGTGATGAATTCTGCCTGTTTCACACATCTCATATTCCACCAAGGTTCCACTGGTCATTCCAACACAAATATATCCAGAAAGTTCTCAACACAAAAATCTTTGGAATTTTCCAGAAGTATGGTAGGATGAAGAAACTACCTAATCAAATCCAACCAGAAACTGTCCAAAGCTTCAATCACAGCTGCTTCTAGCAACACTGGAGATCCTGGAGGTTATTTAATGGCATCTAAACCAGCTATTCAGTAGGAGAAATTGCATTGGAAACATAGTTCTTTGATTGAGAGCCAAAAGTCAAGATCATTAATCCTGATAATCAAAACAGCAGTGCACTGATTGAAAGAAGCAGGGTATAAGCCTTCTTCTCCCAAACAGATTTTAACCCTCTAAACCACAGCCCTCTGAAGTTTCCTCTGATTTTGATTTGCTATTTCATGCCCTTGACTCCCAAAGTTAAAGCTGTGTGGTCGAGTCAGTGCCATATTCAACACTATCAGATTTACATCAGCTCATGTTGAGTGTATTTTGGAGGAAGGGAAAGGAAAAATCATGCAAAACACAAAGAGTCTCAAAAAATTGTAAAAAAAAAATTGCATCTTTTGTGGGAACAGTTTTTATACAAACCAGAGAGAGGAAAACAAAACTCAGCATTTAAAAACAATTTCTGGAGCGAGCAAGCAAGCCTTCAATTTTCTCAAAAATCTGCAAATTTTTCTGAATCTTAGCAGTTCTCAGGTTGCATGTTAATGTTGGGTTTTTCACTGGCTATAGTTAGTACATCCATCTGCAAAATGCTGCGGGATTATTTGAGAGGAAAAGCTTATGCATATGAAATAATTTTTATGTATGCACTTATAAAAAGAGTATTTCTAAAGTCACTTCCAGCATGCCAATTCTATTTCTTCTTATATTAATCTAATGTTTAAAAACATCTTTGCTGTTCTATGATCACAAATTAATTTCTATGTGTATGAACTTTAGAAATACATATATACTTTGCTGGAAATGTTATATTTAGACATAATCATAAGCTTCAGAGTTCCAAAAAGCTGATTTAGGAAGAAATGCATCAACTGATTTGGGAGCTAGAAGCATCACTACCCATCCTTGTTATCTGCCATGATGTATGGAATTAGATATTTTTTCAAAAACAATGTCACATATAAAGTCACCCATTAAAGGTAACAGAAAGAGGCTTCAGCAAAACTTACACTCCTTTTTCCTTGATAACCACAGAGTGCCCTTTCCAAAATGATTTCAGCAGCAGGAGACATCTAAAGGCTGAGTAATATACTGCAAGCTAGCAAGTAATTCCATTCAACAGCCCATTTCTTGGACACTGTGCAATGAGTCTGCTTCAGATTGTTAGACCCAGAGTTACATTACTGAACATGGTGAGGTTCTCAGGCACTCAGAACAATCAATACACCTTTCAATACACCCTTTGATATGAAAATTCCCAATTTGGGGAGTTAGTTGAGAGAAATCTGATTTCATCTCTTAAGTCTGATACTATTTGTTTCAATTCAACTTTTTTTCAAATCTAGAAATATTGACATGGCTAGAGGGAAACTATTTTTAAAGATTTAGTAATTATGAAAATAGGAGAAGCTCATACAGGCATCAGATTGATGACATTTCTGAAGTACTGTAAATGTCCACAGAAACTCATCATAAAATGGGTGAGATTATCTAGCACAGTTTAGATTGCAAAGAGAGGAGATTAAAATGAAATGGGATTTTTTTTTGTTGTTTTGTTTTTTAACCCAGCAGTCAAGGACAGTCACTGCAACTCAGCTGATGTGCTGTAGCTCAGCACAGTGACCTGAATAAGGGTCCATTCCTTGCCATCATCACAAGGGGTGTAAGTCAGGATGTTGGAGCAATCTTTGTATCATCAGCGTTGTACCAGCACCAGGCAGCCTCTGATAGCCTCAAACCTACAGATCTGGACCCAAAAATCCAGTCCTAAAAACATCCCAAGGCTGATAATTTCCATGGGTGGAAGGACTGCCAGGTACTTCAGCAACAGCTTCCATTCCAAATCCCTCAGACTGTGTGCAGACACAACCCACATGAAACAACAGAGAGTGTGACCACCATTCATCTCCAAACTATATAAATATCACCAGTGGTTCATAAGGCAGCAAATCCTGGGGCCAGATATCCTGTGAAGTGCAGTGTCCCAATTGTGAAAGTCCTCATGCCATTTAACTCAATAACCAACTTTTCATTAACAAAGAAATAGTGCTCTTCCATGCAAGAGGAAAGGGAAGGTGAATAGCATCCCTCTGCTCCTCTGGATTTTGCTGCTGGCTAATTATCCATCTGCAATTTATCAGCTAATTACACATGTGCCCTGGCATTTGAAGACTAAGGGGTACACTTTATTTAATGGCTAGTAATTACACAGGCCTCCTCTGATCCCTGTGCTCTAACAAAGGTTTTTTCTGTTTTTGTCCTTGTGCTGTTAGGTCTAGAGGTTAAAGACCCCAGGACAGATGGCTATCCTGTTGCACACAGAAGCAGGCTTATACTTCATGTGATGATACAGGGTTCCCCAATAATTATCTGTTAATGCAACAAATTATTTCCTTCCGAGCTCAATGTTGATCTGTTTGTTCATGTGTAGGTGAAAAATTACCAAGGTGCAAAAGGCAATATGAAGACCATTTTACTGCTAATTTTTACCTGGGAACAGTCCAATATATAGGCCTTGCTTTTCAGCTCAACATCTACACAACCCACTGCTGCAGTAGTCTGCCTTGGTATGCAACACCACTGGAATGTCCCTGTGAGACAGGGCCTGAGCCTCCATATATATCCATGTGGAAAAGACAAACAGATATGGCAGGATGCAAAGAATTCTTTGAAACCTGGCACAGATGGTTGAACAGCACAGCTGGAGGGAATGAGACTTCAGGCAGGAATGATACCAGAGATGGGAAATATTGACAGTAGTTACAGTTGTGTAGAACAGGTTTTGCATTTGTTGCCATTGGTGTTTGTGAAAGAAACCAGCATTTGTGAGGATTATGTTCATGTAATTGCAAAGGAGACTTAACTGTGGGTCATTTCATCACGAGGATGCTCAGAAAAGATGAGGTAGATTAGCAACTGACATGGAGGCAAACACACATGAATTAGGGTTCCTTACATTCCCAAATGTGACATTATCCTGGAAGTTTTAAAGCCCTGCCACACATTCCTCTAATACAGGGCCATTTTATGCCTGAAAGAGGGCTTTCACGTGAGTTTGGGGGCTAATTTAGTCCAAGAGTTGATAACCTGTACCTCACGTTTTCTTCTCTAGACAAACTGTGTTCCAGTCATTTATTACTAAAGAACCTTTAAAGTTTCCAGGCTCCAGACACAAGAGAAAGGTGTTTACATATGCCTTCAAACAAGAGGGCACTTCAGAGTCTGTGATATCCAAATCAAACACTTGGATCTCTAACCCCTCTCCAGAGTTAGGCTTCTGAACATCTGATTTTGGCAATGGATTAACTCTAGAGCAGAACAGAAACTTGAACCTACCACTCCTATCCCAGCTCAGCTGGTAGTCAAATCATTTGCCCATCTGTGATCTGCACTAGCTGAATCAATCAACTCACATGAAAGGCAAATGATCTCTTAAGCTTCTTATAATAGAATCATTTCTCTTTCTCACCTTAGGCAAACAACTTCTTGGAAACCATCCTAAGTCAGCAAGACTGAAGCAGCATCTGATATAATGAGTTAATACTTCCACCCTAAAAATAGAGAGAGAAAGAGAGAGAAAGAGAGAGAAAGAGAGAGAAAGAGAGAGAAAGAGAGAGAAAGAGAGAGAAAGAGAGAGAAAGAGAGAGGCTTTCACCAGTAACGGGATCAAGCTTTCACAAGTAATGGGTCCAGTGATGGCAGACAGCACTTATGGATATATCAAATTCTGCAGAGGGTTGTAAGTCAAATAAAACTGTTGTTCTACATCTGTACTGTTTCTTCACTTAACTATGCATCAGTTCTACTGAAAATGCTTGTCCCCTTTCACATGCACATTTACCTGTTCCTGCTATTAGATCAGTGGCAGCCATGTCACCTGAGACCAGCCAAGCTTGCAAATACACCTTCTATTTTAACAGAAAACCATGAGAGGCCAGACTGGAGATCTGTGAGGGACAGACAAATGAGAATTAATATGGTCTCTTGACTCCCAGAGTTAGCTGGCCAGATAACTGCTCTGAAGAAACAAGTAGAAGCACAGAATCATTTGGGTTGGAAAAGACCTTTAAAACCAAATTCAGTTCTAAAACAAACACTGTCAAGACCACCACCAAACCACATCCCTAAGCACCACATATTCATGTCTTCCAAAGACCTCAAAGGTGGTGAACCACTTTCCTGGGCAACCTTTTCCAGTGCTCCCCACCCTTTCTGTGGAGAAACTTCTCCTAATATCCAATCTAAACTTCACCTGTGCAATGTAAGCCTGCTTCTTCTCATCCTATCATTTGTAAATAGCATCAGAGGAGAAGCCTCAAATGACACAGTAAATACATTCTCTGATACAGCCTATTAAAGAGAGGGCCAGACAACATTTAAAGCAAAGCTATAGTACACCAGCTTTAGTTTATCAGCTTTTGTATTGAATCCCAATAATGAGCAGAGATGTTTCACAGTAGCTCAAAACCCTCTGTGAAGGAAAAATCAATTTTTGGTTGAGATTATAAAGGTTCCTATTCTGATTTTACTTACTTGGTGTCTAATACTGGAATTTTTCCCTACTTCAAATGATGTTATAAGAAATGAGAACATAGGAGAAAAAAAAAAGGGAAGCTATAAATGTACATATTTGGGAGAGTAACAATAGAAAAAGGGAGAGGGTGCTGCACTTCATGGCCGCAATGCTTGCTTGAAGCTCAGAAACAGGAGAAATGTCAGGTCCTGTTCCAGATCTTTTGCTCAAGAAAAAGTGGAAAGAAGAGATAGAAGCATCCAGATACAAGCAAATGGATGAGTCCTTCCTGGGTAAACAGCAGAAGTATCACCTTCTCTGGAGGATATTGGTTCCTGAAAACAGTGCAATATGAAACAGAGCATCTAGGTTCTTTGTGATGGTGATGAATCTCTGTTTCAAAAGCTGAGGTAAACTACAGTAAGTAGTGGGGATTTAGATTTGATTCCAATAAGGAGAAACTGTTAAGGACTGAAAAGTGGAAAGCAATGCAGATGAAAGCATCATAAGACAGCAGAGGAAGGGAAAGAGTTCAGGAGAATGAGGACAGCGGACTTAAAAAAAAAAAAAAGCGTCAGACTTGAACACGTTCAGAACTGTGAGGGATGGTCTCTTGGGAAGATAATCTAAGGTAGGGAGGAATGCAGAGGATCTGGTAGTGCTGAAAGGGACTGTACAAACAGCACAATAGCAGCCTATCCTGGTACAGAGTAAAGCTAGTGAACATAGCTCGAAAGCAATATGGTTACATTAGGAGCACTTTAAAGGCTGAACAATCAAAAAGCAACTGTATAGGAAGTGGGAACAAGGACAAGCAACTCAAAGTATAAAGGACTAGCATAAGCATGCAGGGATAAATCAGAAAGGCTAAGGCACAAGTTGAATTACAACTAACAAGGACATAAAGGCAACAAAGGAGGCTCTATAAATACATTAAAAGAAGAGAGTAAAGAAAAGCATAAGCCCATCAGTTAATGGAGATGAACAAATCTGACAATGCAGAGAGTGTAACACTCTCTCTGTGACAGCCTGCAAAAAAACAGGTTAGTTGTGACCCAACACTTAACACAATCATAATAAGAAGAGAGGTGGACAGAATAGGGAACAAGTTGCAAACTGCTTAAACAAGTTAGGGCTTGCCAGCCCAGGGATATTAAAATATAGTAAATTCAGGTGTGAATTTACCCCTGTGACTCAGTACCAACCGCCAGTGCTGCACATCTGTATCCACAGAAAAAGTGGGCAGATGTATTGTTCCAGAAGCTTGTAGGTGTCTGACCTTGGCAAGGAGGTGGGAATAATGACGCACCCAGAATATTTCTGGGGATAAGAAAAAGTACATATTCACAAAGGCAATTTCAGCACTCTTAAGGCAC
>VWYO01022687.1:0-14852 GCA_013400275.1 Rhadina sibilatrix | reverse complement strand
TTTTTTTTTCCCAATTCCTTGAATCTGTTCATCTGAGAAGCGTGAAAAGAGCCCCCCAGTTACTAGTTCAGTGCAATTGGGTAATTCCAGCTTTGCTCTGCCATTTTCCATGGAGACTGGCCTTCAAAAACAACATGGAAACAGTGCCTATAGTCAGAAACACAACTCCTTGGTGTTATTGGATGTGCTACCCAGTAGTTTCTGCTGCTAAGTCAAGCTATAGACAACCTCTTCTGCTCCAAGATGTTGTAATCTCTCTCCTGGCTGGCCAGGATGTCTCCCTGCCTACCACCCTCCATATGGCACAGACCAGATGAAGTATGTACTCTCAGGACTCCAAGTTTTAACTGTCCTCTATTAATAACACAGATTCTTCTCTCTACAACACAAAGTGACTCCATAGCATTTTCTGGTAAAGGAAATTATAGCTTGGCATCTGTTCTTTTCACTGCCAGAACCAGATTGCTCATCTTATTATATCTTACAAAATTGCTCAAGACCTGCAAGGATAAAATGGATTTTCAATACAGCTTTGTTTGTTTGTTTGTTTTAATAGGCACACTTAAGATCATGAAAAGCACTGTGCCCCTTCCAAACACACTGCAACGCTTTTGCAGGGCCAGATATCATAAGGGCATTAGGAAATAAAACTGAGGAGCTTCAAAACATAACATCCCGAGATCAACACTGACACCAAGCTCATCTGCTTGATTAAAAAGCTCTGTGCAGTACTGTCCCATTTCAGCTCAGCTGGGAGCAAGTCTACCACTTAACCCTGGCTGGTGAGTGAGCACAGCAGAAAACACGTCACCACACACAAAAAAGGAGGTTTTGTAGCTATTCCCTTCTCCTGCAATCTCTCCATTTACAGGTGAACTAAACTCCCACAGCTGGGATTTCTAACTGAGACACAAAAGAACTTTTCAGAACATGACACAATGGCACAAGTTCAAAAGGGGAAGCACCCTAGCAGTCAGGATTTATATTCCTATTCACCATCACCCGTGTTAGGGGACAGAAGGACCACACAGCCAAGAAGAGCTGTATATCTGCATTCATCTGTGCTCTCTGCTGAATAGAGGTTACATTAAATCGATAGAGAAGATAATTCTTGACTTTTATCCTGCTGCCACACCTTGCCAGCATGATAAAGTTGACAACCACCTGCTGGATTACACATGGCTTTCCTAAGCCTCACATGAATCAACAACAGAAATAAAACTCCAAGAGATCAGGATCTGTGGAAAACAGCATACTATTGCAGATAACGTGTCTTCTACAAAATCTTTACAGAATAAGTGAGTGTCTCCATTCCAAGAAGTCATTTGAATTTCTTTATATGGCAGTCCAGCTGTAGGGTTTGTCAAATGTCATCCAGAGAATAGGGAATATTAATAAATAACCATTATCCATATGGTACTCACACGTGTGGTATTCACACACTCACACCATGTACTATTGCCCCTGCACCACAAACCTACACAGCTTGAAGACTCAGCCCATAGCTGGCCATATCCCAGAAGCATTTCCAAGAGGCAGTACCCATGCACAGGGCCTGAAGCAGTAGACAAGCTCAGAATAGAGTCCAGCTCCAGCATAAAAGATCAGCCTTTGGTGGCTGCTGAGAACACCAGAATACAAAAGCCAGGAAAAGAAAAATAGCCTGACTTCCAAGTCAAACTGTCCCACCTCTCTTAGGCTCACACTTCTTATTTAGCCTCTTTACATATCCTCTTCCCCATCCCTGCTTAATCAGGCCTTAGCAGAATCCAGAAGGGAAACCCACAAATATGGTATAAGCTTCTAAAAGAAAATATGAACTCCAAAATTGCTGTATTCATATTATCGAAGAAATGACTGCAATAAAATTGCCTTGAAAGACTGCCTCTGTCACGTCCCTGGATTTCCAGTTCAGCAGGTACATTCAGCTCAGGGACACCCATGACTAATAATGCTGCATCCTGGTTGTTGGTCAGCAGCTGAGCACAGGGAGTTTTTCCTCCCTCTTCTCAAGCAGCACACAGGATGCCTCCCCTTCCAGGAGGAGCAGCTGGAGCCATCTCAGTAAAGCAGAGGGGTCAGGGTGAGAAGCATTGTACCCTGGAGAGATGCAGTCTCTGTTCCACAGGTGCACTGTGCAGCTCAGCCAGGTGATGTAGCTGTGCTGGCTTGACACATGAATCACGCATTAGCATCTTCATTCTCTGTCCACAGGGCACACAAAACTAACCAGTATGGTGCACAACTCAGTTCAGTAGCAGAGCTGCCATTCCAAGGGCATTCATTAAGTGTAAGTGGCCAAAGGCACAGCACAGTGGCCATTCCCCTTCAAGTGTTTTCTGAAGGCACTTATTTTTCTAATATTCTTGCATTTGATATTAACAGAACACTCCGTCACCAGTTTCATCTCCCTCCAGCACAAGTCTTCACTACCTAAAACCTTCACTACTGCCTCTCTCAAAGGACTCCAGGATCTCCACTAGTCTTCACATGTGCAATCACAACCCTTCTCAGACATACAAAAATCCTGCCTTGCACTGAGAAAGATAAGGACACCATCTGCAGAAATCTCCTTTCAGCATAAATTTTGTACTCTTTATAGCAATGATTTTAAGATTAGTCTGAACTATAGACAGAGGATCAGTGGTTCCACTCCACTGCCATTCCTTTCTGATAATTTACAATTGTGTAATATGGAACAACACCAAATAATGTAAACACCAAAATAATGAAAGACAAAACATAAGGGGGTTATAGGAGATGCAGCTTCAAGTAGTATTTGCCAAGGTTGTTTTGGCCAATATAAAATCAGTAAATGCACTCTGCATTCCAAGGGAACAGGCACCTGTAAGCAGTTTGAAAAAAAGAAGCCATTGAAAATGTGCTAAGAGAAAGGCTATGACTGAGCTGAGTTCAGGAACAAAAAACTGGGACCAATTACAACCAAGGCTCAGTCTGTGCAAGTCCACCCAAGGTTAAAGGGACTGATGATGCTCACAATTTACCAGACTTGAAGACTCTGAAAAGAAATCATGAAATCCAGAGATCATCTCTATCAAATGAGAAAGTGTTCATTGAATGCCCTGAGAACTCTACCATTTAAACCTTAAAAAAAGTAAAAAAATACCACCACCTACAGTCATTAAACTGTTTTAAAAAGTCAAACTTTGATTGCAGAAACATAATCTGGAAACAGTCTATGAATCTGAATTATGGTGAGTCATGCATATTTTATTCCCCTCTTCAAGTGTAAATGAATGCCTAATGTATTTAAAGTTTCATCTATTGCCAGGTTGTTTTACCAGCAGATGTACAAAGGGAAAGAGATGACAAGGAAGCTAGAAGCAAGACAGTTTTCTCAGAACTTAAAATCCTGAGTGTAGCAGCACAGTAGATGTAGCCATGGTCCACATATCCTAAATGGTAGAGAAAAAGACAAAGGAAAGAGTAAACAGTCATGGGAAGAAAAAAATCCTCGTTGTTACTGGGATGAAATGCTGGGATGGGTACAAGTCACAGCTGGGTGTCTTGCTGTGCTTACCCCAAACCACCTTGCTGTTCTCACAATGAACCAGCAGGTTCTGGTCTCTCGAGTATCTTGACCATCCTGAAGTTTCCTCCAATGCACAGGAAGTCATTTCCAGGAGCCAACAACACCAAAATACAGTCATCATGCTCTCCCTCCTTCTCTGACTATGTATCCCATTTATGTGTGGGACATTTGGGAAGTTAGGCAGCTTGGGAAACTTGGAGGGTTGAAAACACATGGGGAAGGGAAAAGGATGTTTTCAAAACTCCCCATCTGGTTTGCCTCACCAGATAGCCCAGACTCATGAAATGTGGTGCAAAAACCATCTGTCTGCTTATTTGTGCTCTGGAGAAGCACCAAGGAGCCAGCAGAGAGGGCAAGGTGGCACAGACCAGCCTACAGATGTAGAAGAGACGATGAATTGCCACAGCTTTGAAAGAATAGCCAGGTCTCAGAAAAATACCCTATCCAAGAGAAAGAAAGAACTCAAGGCCTTACAGGGAAAGCAAAAAGCAAGTTTCAGTTTGGCAGCCTCTGAGTCCCACACCCATTCTATCTCCTACAACACCGAAGCTCTATCATGACCAAGAGGCCTGGAAAATGACCAAACCATTGAAAGTAAATGAGTATTTCCAGTAACATATTCCTTTCACCTAGTTTATTCCTAATGACTAGAAGCTGCTGCTCACGGAACAGTAGGCATGAGAGATGGAAGGGAACCAAAGGACCAATTAGGTCATTAATCCATCAAATTGACAGAAGATTAGTTCCTAGAGCATATTTCTTACTGTTTCATCCCGTTTACTTTTAAAAAGCCCCAGCAATGGAGAGTTTATCCATTCCCTTAAGGAAATCACCCACAGTTTGTTAAATACCTCTCATCAGGACAATTTCTATTCTTTCCAGCTTAGAGTTTCCCTTTTTCTTCATTTTTTGTTGCTGCTCTGAGCAACCTTTTGTAGGCCATTACCCAGTACACATTCAGCAAGTGCACATGCATCCTTCCTTATCCTCCAGCCACATGAACAATACTGAGTAATTTCATCCTTTTCAAATGCATTTTCTTCCAGTCCTTTGGATTCAGGAAAAAGTGGTAGCTTCCTTTGGGGTGTTTTCCCCCCTGAACTTCCCTTCCACCTTCCATCTCTATGATCTGCTCTCCCACTGGATTGGAAAAAAAACTGCTACATTGATCTTCTGAAAGTAGTAAAACAAAAAGACACAGATGATTGTGGCATAATATCAAGTGCACCAAAGTCATTCCAGAGGGGAAATACAACACAGACAATTTTCTTTTTTCACAAGACAATGGGATGGAAAATTGGCTGGCTGTTCACTCCTCTCTCAGTAAGGTGTGTTATTCAAATGAACCTTTACCTGCCTAGCAGAAGGATCAGGCCAACATCTAGTACAGAGTGAAAAGACAAGCATGAACACAAAAAGCATTCCCAGGCAAGCATATTCCCTATTGACACCATTACATCCAGCCATGACAGAGATTTGGATCCCAAAGCATTGCTCCTCCCTCTAGGTCAAGTCTCCATTTCATGGGCTGAAATGGAGAGCAGCTGCAGTAATTGCTTATGGCACAGCTGACTGTAGTCAAGGTCAAGGCTGCCCTTTTGCTAGACGCCAAAAATCTCAGCTGAAGACTGGCTACATACTAGAGAAATCATACGGACAGAATCCCTTCCAGTCTGAGGGCTGAAAATCAGAGAGGGATCACACTCCACAGAGCTCCAAAATGGAACAAACAATTCTAACAAGATGTTTTTGATTAGGCAGGAAATAAAGATTAATTTCTAAGTGCAGCATCTAACAGAGTTGCCATCTGTAATTACAGGCAGAGGAGTGCCACAGACAGCACAGCCTCTGGGTATCCCCAGGCAGAGATTCCCAAGGGAGGCAGTTCTTCTCATGGTAATTGCCTATGGACTTGCTCAAGTAGAAATATTGCAAAACACAGTACAGACGACACAGTAGTCCAGCCCCACTGAAACAAGAAGCTTGTGCAGATTTCTGTCTGATGGCCAGGACAGCACAGCCACATGAACCATTCCCTGCAGCCCCACTGACTTAAGAGGGAGTGACATTCACCAGCCTGCGCACACCTGGGCAAGGATGAGCTCTTGTCTCTGTCTGTCCACTGCAGACCACTTTGTTTAACTGGAGGGGAAAGAAAACAGATGCTTTCATAGGACTGGAGAGCCACAGACTACTAGGAGAGTCCAGAGGTGGTTCAGCTTCAGGTAGTGTCTGAGCTTTCAACAAACAAACAACATTCTCTGCCCTTGGTTGAGAACAGGAGTTAAGGATCACAAGCAACAGAAAACTGCTGCTGACAACACCAGCTCTGTCTCCTCCTCACATGGATGAAGGAGATCTCATTAATGCATTTTTACCCCACACCATCTTAATCTCTCTTGATTTTCAATGGCTTTGAGCTACAACCACACACCTTGAAGAGGCTGATAAACTCAACTTTAAACTGATTATTGAAATATCCAAGCTGTTCATGCAATGACTGCCAGCTGAAGCTGCACTCTCTTCACTGCTTAATCTTCACTTACAGTGCCAGAATTCATTTGTTCTTTCCCACTGCACTCCTTATACCCAATTGTGCATTCCCAAACCCTCACACATACCCCTCTTCCCACCTCCAATGAGCACACTGCTTACAGGATTTCTGGAAACAGCTCATTTAAGGGGGAGCTTATTTGTTTCAAGCAATGAACAAAAAAGAAAAAGCAGAAGGAACAACTCAATTACTGTTTAGTTGAGGACAAAACTAGAGCATCTTTGATAACTTTATGTGCAGAAGCAGCAGAACATCATATTTAATTATTTTCCACTTCCTCGTCTGAATTCCTAAGCAGTATTAAGTAGCATCAGCTCTCCACACTGCCAGAAGCAATTGCATTTAGAAGTAAGATGTCCCAACATAACTTTAAGAGGAAGCTATAAACACCAAGGTGCAGCTACCATACTCAGCAAGGGGAATGAGCTCTTTCACCACCCTGCCACCACCTATGGCTACAAGCAATCCATGGACTTACCTTAAGGCCTCATCTGAGTGAGAAATCCCCACACCTCTGCCACAATGGACAACTCCTTCCTCAAAGTTGCCTCCTGCTCCTTTCATTCTCCTCCAAAACAGAGGGAAGAGGAACTCAGATCTCTCAATCCAGAAGCATCCTCCACATTGCTAACCTCTTGCTCCTCCTCCCCATTGCAAATTTGAAGGTTCTTTTCCTTTGCAGCAGTTCCCACTCTCTCCTGAGGGCCACAGTAGCAAGGGCAGACAGCTGCAGCTTTCTGCAGAAAAGGTCACTTGCTGATTGCTTGCCAGGTGAGGGACAATGTCCATCCCCCTGAGGAAGGCAGACATCATCTCGTCTGCGTGACATTTGCACAGTGCTTTGGAACACAGCTATGTAAATGTACAGCAATCAGGGATGTTGTTCAAATCCTGAAAACCTATCCGAAGCCAAGGGGGCAATACATTCAAGTATCTAGTTTGTGTACTTAACAATGAGAAATTAAGTATATGGCCTGTAAGCAAGTCCAGGTTTACTCAGATCTGTGGCCAACACTTCACCACAGCTTTGCTGAAAAGCAAAATTCTCTCCAAAGAGAACAAAATTCAAACAATTTGAAGAGATCATGTGACACTGCATTTGTCATTGCCATGGCCAGAAAATTATCCGACCCATCGAACAGCATGTGCAGTCTTTGCAGGTGGGTCATTGAAAGCCTGAGGCACAGATCAGCAGGTACAGTAGAGGTCAAACAGCACTGTGGTGTGGGCACTGAGGCCAGCAGAAACTATGAACACGCATGGATTTGAGGATACCACTTGGCAAAGTGTCATTTTCTAATTCCACTGAAGCCATGGGAAGACTACCACTGCAACACTCCCCCACCTTCCCTAACCCAATTAAGTCCCAGATAAAAGATTTGGCAGGCATGATTTACCCAATCCCCCACACAATGCAATCAGATGTTGGGAAACACCATGAGTCCTGAATTCCAACTATTGTGTCTTCTTATGTTTTTGCCTCACAGATCAAAAGGCTTTTTGCACATTTTTCTGTTATGTAACATGACCTACTGACCTAAGCTATTTGCCTTTATTAATAAAATACCCTGTAACAATACTCTTAAAAGTCACAGGTAAAAAGTGCTGGCACTCCACAGGGCAATAATGTGAAATACTCCAGTACTTTTGTCCAGGGCTTTCCATGCAGCTCCCTGTTTAATGAGTCCATCACCAGGTTTAATGACCTGCCAGAGCTTTAGAACCACTCTTCCCTCCTCATCAATGATTCAATGCAGTCTTAAAGCTGTGCACAGATTAAAGAGGCTGCTGCTCTCCCACCTCGCTTCAACCCAAAGTGGTTTTAAATATTTCATCTCACCACAGAACTCTTCTGTACACATCCCAAAGGTGCTCTGAGAAGCTCTCGCCGGGAGTTCAGCATTACCTGGCAGAGGGCCTGCTGGCACCACAAGAAAGCTGTCACTGCCAGGCATGCCCACATCCTATATTTACTTTCTTTAATGAGTCCTGCCTGACCCCAGCTGCCAAGAGTGGGAATAGGATTTTCTGAGGTGGTTGATGCTTTTTATGGAAAAACAGATGGAAGGCCTGATTTCAGGGACAGAACAAAGAAATACCTGATCTGTAATTACTGGGGTCAGCAGGAGTTTTCCTTTGACTTCAAGTGAAATGGAGTCATGACCCTCATCTTCTCAGCTGAGGGGATTTAGACAGTATCCAGAAACATTGGCTGGATCTTGCGCTTCCCAGGTGAGCATGTCAAGGATTAGCAGTCTCATAGGATATCCATAACACCCTATAGCTCTTACTGTTGCTCTTACTGTGAAGCAACCCTGATGTGAGAAGTCTCATGGTCCAGGCTGCCATAGAGTCTTCTCCCCTCCCTCCCCACAAAAAGCAAGACTCTGCCCTGTGGTGCAGTCTTCATAAGCAGTTTTTTGGTCCCAGGGAAAGGAGAGCCAAGTAGCACAGGGAAGAAGGTGAGAAGACCTCAAGCCCCCGCCCCCAGCTTTGCCACCAATAGCAGGATTTTGCTGATACCACTCCAAGCCATCACTTTGCCTTCTCCCAGATGGGAATGATACCAGAAGATCTCACATCCTAAGTCTCTGCGAGCTTAGGTGTCCATGGCTAACAGCCACAGTCTCCACATGCCTGTGGTCATTCATGACACAGGAAAGGTTCCTCAGAAGATCACCCTGGGGTCCTCCAGAAAATTCCTGGCCTTTAGATTTTCATTTAAATCAGCTTAAAACTTCAGAACCTCCATGGCACAGAAGAGTCTGCCCCCCACAGGAAAATCTCCCTGTGCAGCATCTGTCCATGGTCAGGAATGTGACTGAGGAACCAGATGATTCCCCTACACTGCCAGGGACAGTACAGCAGGCAATACTTGGTCGTGTCATTTCTTTGGCCTCATTTATTTGCCCACCCCATAATGGAAAATGTAGAAAAAAATCCTTTCAAGGGATGAAGGGAGTCACACCAGTCCACAGCAGATATAGCCAAATCATGACAAATGTTGTTTGTTGGCACACTCAGAAAATAAAGCCTTGCTTTCTCCTGTGTCATTCAGCTTTTCCTGTATAAGGAGAGAGTGATGACCTCTGTAGGCCTGCAAAGGGTAGATCTGACTGACAGAGAATACAAAGATCCCTTTACTTAGTGCAAAACCAAACAGAAGTGAGCAATAAAGCACTGCAGAAAACAAGCAGGTAAGTACTTGTGTTTTATCTTCAGTCAATACCTTTTCAGCATGGCTGATCTCTGAAATCTGATTTCATGTAGTTCTGCAAACCCATACCCCCTGGGAAGCTTGCATTGCTCTTGCTGAGCACTAGCTCTCACTTCATTCGTCCACAAAATCTGTACACAGCTGTCATCTTGACATCCAAGCAAGCTTAAACAAAAACATAATCTCTCCATAAAGCACACCTCTCCTCTCAAATAGCTGTTGCTCTCAGGTGTCCCTTTCCATGAAATCCATCACCAAGCCACTTGCCTTCCTCAGTGAAGGGAGGATGTTTAGAGAAGAGAGCTCTGTAGCACATCACAGTCTCAATTTACTGTGGCTCATTTCCTTTCTTGCTCACTCTGATTCTTCCTGGAGGTGAGAGGGTTCCATGGCAGGGGTCTTGGCCAGAGTCACTACAGCCATGTCCAGAAATCCTTGCAGTTTAACCACAGCACCAAAGCACTACACCAAAGAAAAAGATGAAGGTGCTAGGCTGTTTCCAAACTGCCTTCCACTTGGCTGTGTTCAGTGCAGCTCAGCCAGAGAGCAACACCCCAACCCTCCCAACAGGCTCCTCACTGGAGTAATGGTGCCAACACCTGGGCACCCCACTAAGCCACCACTGCTACCAGGGCTCCTGAAGCAAAGAGCCATCAGCTACCCACTGTGCTACCAAAACCCCTACACAATCAGGAAGTTTGACTCTTATGGAAATCAAGATTTATCAAATCCAAATCATCTCCATCCCCAGCAGAAGCTGGGTGGCCTTAAAGAAGTTTTATCAGGTTTGAACTTATCCCAGGTTATATAAAATTGCTGCAGTAGTCCCAAAGATGTGAAACATGGGTATGAGAGTGCAATTATGTTAGAGTTGATTGCATTGAGGAGTTAAGGTTGGTGGAACCAAACTCAAGCTGGTGTGAATCATCGCAGTTCCACTGGAGGGAACAGTTACATTATTTACTCTGGATGAAAATCTGTTTCACTAAGTTGAACAGAACAAGAAAAGAGCTATAAACAGAATCAGACTTATAAAACAGTAAACCACAATTTTCTGCCCTTAAAATAAATCTCTCTCCAACACTAGATTTCAAAACTGGGGCCATGTCAGGTGAAAGGCAAGGCCTTCCATTTGCTGACTTACACACACAAAAAGGATATAACCTGATGACACCTGTCAGATATAACTCACTTGCCACATCAGGAAGCAGAGCTCATAGTTGGACAGACCCAGCACCTCCTCAGTCAGCTGAGAACATTGTTTAAATATTTTCTCCAGAAGCAAAGCCAGCTCTTAGGATTGCAGCACAGGTGTTGGATTTTGGAGACTGAGGCTCCATGCTTGCTTCTACTACAGCTACTCCTCAGCAAGGCTTTTAAGTTGTATGTGAACCAGCCAGCCTCCAGGACTACCTTGCACATATACCAGTGAATATCTATGCACCAAATATCCTCAGCTGAGGTCCAGGGACTGGTGCCCATGACGTTGGGTTCTTGACATTGTCTCTTACCCTCCTGGAGATGCCCTCTCATCTCCCTGCTGTTCCTCTTTTCACTGAATCACTGGAAACTCCCCGAGGTCTCTGCCACAGGGAACCAGGATCAAGAACAGACCTGCAGCTCCTTATTTCTGATGCCCAGCTGTGCCATATCCTGCTTCCTCCCATAGCCCAGGTGGAGAAAACTCCTGAGAACTCTGTTTTCTGAGCAAGCAGCATGCTGCAGATGGCTTGGTGCACTGCAGAGTGTTGGATACACCTGGCAACATCAGTAGTCAGAGGTGATCTCTCACATTAAAATTTTGGGATGTAGGGCTGAGGTAACAGACAAGCTTTTGAGCACTTTAACCCTTGTCACATCACTCCACCTACAAAAGGCTCAGACTATTCCAGTTGACTGATGGAGAACTACAAAATGAGGATGAGCACCTTGGCTTCACAGTGCCCTGTAACGCCAGATATGTACACCAACCTTGGTGGCCCCACAACACTGAACCACATAATGCACAGCTCCCCACCAGCCTCCATCCCCTGCAACAGGGCCAGATTTTGCAAAGTGGAGCATTAAATCAGCAATCTTCTGCTTCTCTGACATCACCATGGGACTTTGCTGCTCAGGTTTCCCTGCCACAGGAGTTTGAGTCACAGTAGCAGGCTTTTCAGCTATGGCTGCAAAGCTGATCTACATATTACTGTAATAACCCTTTACAATTTAATAAGATGAGAAGTGGAAAAATATGAGAAAGAAAAGATAAAGCCCTCTGCAGATGTTGTCCTCCCATATGGTATCCCATATGGTTGTATTTCACTGCTGCTTGGTTTTGTAAGATCTCTCTCCAGAGGGTAACCCCAGCCCCCTTCCATACTATGATCAAGAGATTGATTAAGAAACAGGTAACATTGCAGGCCACTTTGTCATTGCTGATAGAAGTGCTGAACAGCCACTGCTAAATTACAGCTATCAATCTCCCAGCCTGTACATGGGCCATTAATTATTTCTTCCATTTCCCACAGAGACAGATGCTTCCTGTTTTCTTGACATAAGTTGTGTGGATCACTTGCCCATCTGGCTTCTGTGTGTTGCTATAATGGTAGTTTTCCCTCAGATGTCATGTTACAATTCCTAACAGGCTCCACAGGGAGACAATATTATCACTTAGCATTTCCAAAGGATACGTCTCTAATCCTCCAAAAATTTGTTAATTCACCCTGGAATTACTGGATTATGTCACGATGTACTATTAGCCCGGATTTACAGGGTGTGACAGACTGTGTGTAAGGATGGGAAACTGGTGCTAGTTTCAGGACTTTTAAACATGATAGTGATGACCAGTGATAAAGCAGGCACACGAGCAAAGTCTGACAGCTTGTTTTCACATCAGTACATAAGGCTAAGCAAGAATGAGAGGGAGCATTTCATGACCTGCTTGCTTAGGGAAAGCAGAAGTATGGCACAATGTATGGCTGCAGCTACAGCTGGGCCCAAGGGTGATGAGGCTTCTTTACAATCGACACCAGTGGGGTCTTGGCAGGGGAGAAGAGCAGCAGCACAGGGTGAAGCCACAGCCACACTGGCAGGGCCACCACCAGCAGTGTGCCAGATTCCACAAGATCTAACTAGTCCTCTGCACACACAGAAAGCTCCAGGGTTTCTGCAGGGAGAGGAAGCCCCTCAGCATGAATGTCATCAACAAAACTGGAGCTCTCTCCAGCTAGATATAGAAAGGAGCTGGCTTGGGGGATTTCCATTTCAAGTTCACACCTGGCCCATAACATGTGAGGGGGAAATGGCCATAGATGTGACATGAGAGCAATTCTACCAATTATCTCTCCTGAGCATCAGCTTCTCCAGGCAAAGAGAAATGGGTGGTTTTGATAGCAGTTCCTTTCTCATGATTCACTTCCATGTCATTATACCAATAAGATCCTGTCTCTCCAGGGTGTTTTCCTCTAGTGGTTAAAGTTATGAGCCTTCATCCTTGTGCCTTATCAACACTACACAACACACACTATAACCACCTAGAAACTTGCTGCCTTTCATCCCTTATTGCTTAATAAACTTGCCAGCAGACCTATTGCAACAGAATAATGAAGCTAAGCAATTGCATTCAGCTCAGTAAATCTAGGAGCAGTGCCTGTTAAAAATAAATAAAATTAGATTAAAAAACCTCTCAGAACTAATTGCGGAAATGTGGAGAATTATGAAAAGATCCCATCAGTTCAGCCAGAGTTCAAAAACCTCTCACTCTGCTGTTTCAGCTGCTGGAAGGAGGAGCAATGTGAGAAAAGATGAGAGAAGGGACTTGCATAAATCTGTAAGAGGAGGAAGAGATGTGAGGACATATCCACACACAGTGTGTGCCTTAGGGAGCTGCTGCAGGAACTGCAGACAGCATGGCCTTTGGCAGGAGATGCTCAGGAAGGGAAGGAATGGTGCTCAGAAGCAGGTGCTTTGGCAGAGTGTTGGGGAAAAGGCAGCCCAGCCAGCACCTGGCTCCAGAAGTTTCAAATTTGGTGAAATTTCAGCCACTTGACATGAATAACCTGCACTTTATGTTGTGTTAGTGCTGCAATTGAGCATTTTCTGGCATGGAGCACAAAACAGATCTTCTTCCAAGGGAAGGCACAGGGTAAGCACTGCGTGTGCAGGGACTCCTGACACTGCTCTACTGAGCAGCCACATGAGGGCTATTCAGGTCCAGATGCTCACTCTGGAGGTGCTGAAGGTACAGCCCTTTCCCAACATTGCCTGAGTGTGGAGCCTGTGGTAACCACATTTCCACCTCTGGGTGCATTGTTTGGGTCTGATGGACAGGCCCACAGAAGATCTCACCTGCAAGATCACACACAAACATCTGTCAGGGCTCATGACACTTTCCCTTACATGTTGGGCAGCCTGAGACTGTTGCATGACTTAAAGCCACAGAAATTTATTCAGTCCCCAACAGGTAGTAGGAGAAAGCAAGAACCATGGCCTTCCCCATATCCCATTCCCTCCAACAACGAGACCATTAGAGGAAAACGCCCAAACCTCCCTAGGATTACCAATGAGTACAAAGAATCCCTTCTTCCTCTACATCTCCCTGAATCTCCAGAATCCAGGGCCATCACAATCTCCAGTAGCTGCCACCACTACCCCAAAGTACTTTCTCCAGCTACCAAGTCACTTGCAACTGGATCTAGATCTGTGTATGACTTCCTGGGAGAAATTGCTGCTGCAGGTGTAAGCTGCTGCCCTGCCTTTCCACAAAGAAAGGCAATACATGTCCCAAATAGACAGAGAACAGGAAAAGGGAGCTCCATCTCCACAGTGCACTTCACAGTAAGTGCTATAATTTATAGCACATGAACGCTGTACATACACCGCTGCGTTTTGCAGACATTATCATCTCAAAGGGTAGGTAGGAGGTGGGAAAACAGCTTGTAACAACTGTAGCTTAGACAGCTGCTTTCTTTGCCATGTCTAATGCTGTTTAGGGAGGTAAAATAGGTCTACGCAGCAGTGCCTCTGCTTCTGCTAGGATACACTGCAGCTCCGTGTGGGGCTTCTGCTGAATAATTAGGTTCAAGGCAGAATTGTGTTTACAGTCTTGTAGAGGCTCTCTGGGAGAAAGACAAAACCATTCCTAACTCCAAGCCCATCCCCTTCCCAGAAAGAAACCACATTGCCCTCATGCTGGGCTTTTGCACTGCATCTAATACAGTCTGTGTGACTCAACCTCTATGGCTGAAAACCTGTGGACAGGATTCATCACCCACAATGCCAGGTATCACAGCTAAGGGCATCTTTTAGCTGCATGCAAGACTACTTTTAGAAGTTTTTTTCAACACCAAAAAAGTTAGTCCTAGTCTTCCTACTCAACCTCCTTTCTTCCCCCAACCTGATTATTGGCCACGTGTCCTTGTCCTCCCATGTCTGTCCTTGTGTCAGACCCTCCACAGAGCCAGTTCAGATCAGTAATCTGACAGAATATGCTTCCTTTATTCTATCCTGAGGGAAAACTTTTGGCCAAGTTTGTTTTGTGCCAA
>VWYO01022686.1:41659-60364 GCA_013400275.1 Rhadina sibilatrix | reverse complement strand
GTTGTCAGTGGAGAAATTCCATGACAAACTNGTGGAGAAATTCCATGGCAAACTAAAGAGACTTCTCTTTCCATATGAACTGATGAGAGAGTATTTTATGGGTGGTAACTGACTAAGAGTTCTGAGTTTTGTCTCTTTATGTTGTTTGTGGGAAAGTGAACAATTTTGGGGGGGAAGGAGGAGTGTTTCAAAAGTTTCATTTTGATTCTCATTTTCTTCTTTTCATGTGTTTTAATAAATCTATCTTTATACCTTTAAGTTTGGGCCTGCTTTGCTTTTCTCCTGATCCTATCTCATAGCAGAAAAGACACTCAAATCACTACACAAATTGGTGTGTTGGCTGGCAAAGGTCAAAATTAGCGAATGTGAAACCACCATATGATTTTTGGTGTTTCCGCCCAGTTAAGAACTAAAACAATCACAGCAGGTTTAGAGCTTCATCCAAAGCCAAGCAGATTTACATTAGATCTCATTCAGTCAAAATTTTTAAGGTAATGAGAAAAAAACGCATAAATTTATGTAAGTTTTGTAACAGTTTGTTTGAATATTTTATTTTTAATTTAGTATAATATATACCATTCATATATTATTTCTGAATTCTAAACAAACTTATTAAAATACATAAAACAGTTACTGGAGTCTTCCATCAATACAATTTACTTGCTACATATTTAATTTTATATTATTTATTGCATTGCTTATGGGTGGAGAACTTTAAATTAAGGAATACTTTTTCATTTTTCAAAATTAGTATGAAAATTGCAAAAGGATAAACTGCTCCATATGCAGGAATATATCATACCTATAGGGGCACCTTTCTTCAAGTTCAAAGGGAGATTAATGCACTTGCTATGATGTAAATTACACTTCTAGCACTGACACGAAAGAATTGCTATAAAAAATTACTGTAAATACATATAACTTTGGCACCAGATAATTAATAATAACTAATGTGTCATTAATTTAATATGTATCAAATAGGACGCAAACATTTTTTCCCTATGTGTCTCTTTTGCTCGCTCACTAAATGATCCACTCTTTCTCAATTACATGGAGACTGAAATGCAACTCAGAAGTTCACATCTGTGTATTTAGAATGCTGGGAAAAAATGTTGCATAAAAAATTTAAGTTACTTTTTAATCTACTTTTTACTTTGCAATGTATTAATTTTTAGATATGTGAATTTGAATTATCTGCGGGAGTACTTTTAATGGGTTTTCATTTTCCATAGAGATAAAGCATATTTGACACTCAAAGATTTTTAAAATAGTTTGGAACCAAAAACACAGGGTTCCTTACATTTTATTTGTGTTGATGAATTGACAATATAATAACAATTCAGTTGATTTTTTTCTTCTGCTGTAAGCAGAATTAACACTTCAAGCTTGGTAACCTATGACTCAAGGTATATGAGATCATACAGATTGAAGCTTGATGACAGAATGGAGTCAGAAATCTGAAAGTTATGCTGGAAAACAACTCATATCTAGATTATTTAGACTGAAATTTTTCATATTTGGTGTTCAGTGTAAAGGAAAAGCCTGAGACATGAAAACAAACCTGAGTCTATTGGAATGCCTAAAGTAGCAATAAGTGGAAAACCTTGAGGATGGTTAAGAAGCGCTACTGAGGTTTGGAGAAAGAATAGGACCTATGAATTCTAAGGAAGATAGTCTTTTAGACCTTCAGATTACTGAAAGACTCAATGAATTGGTCTTCAGCATAAAAAAAACCCAGGCATTACAGTCTCAGAAAAGCAGTAAAAGGGAGGAAAAATGAGCTCTAGCAGGGTGTACTCCACAGAGGTGGAGTATGGGATATCAAAGGTAGAAAAATTATTCTTAATATTATTGAATAGTGTTTTGGGACTGGAGGCTTGTGCCTGGGTCATTGGCTGAACTCTGGCCTGACGTTAATCAGAAAAAAAAAAAAAATTCCTGGTGTGTGTGGATGGGTCTTTTAGCAGGAGCAGAACAAGGAGTTTGTTCTGGAATCCACCATAGCATCCATCATATGTTACTTTACAGATTGCATAAGAACGAGTTTTAGAAATTAGTACCTCCAGAACCAGCCATGCCTACCCTCTCAGAGCTGTATTTACAAAATGACCTGAAAAGTAGGTCCCTGACAACCAACACGTTCAGAGGAAATTCAGCTTTGCCAAATTGACTCAGCCTATAAGTGGTACGTTAAATGTAACACAATACTGAAAAAGAGCCAAAATGGGTCAGGAAATGTCTGCTTTAGATAGTGGCAGTGTAAACAGTTATGCTGAAAGTAACAGAGAGCTATTGCACTGTGTAAAGTTTTATTAGATTTAATCTCCCATTAAAGCTAGTTCCTTTGCAGTTCAGGAGTAAAGAATTATTTTATAAGAACTGTGGATCAATATAAAATAGAAGCTTATTTTCCAGACAGTCTAGTTCTCATGAAAAAAAAACCCTTATATCCTAAGGGGAACAAGAAGAAACCCAGGATAATAATTCTGATATTTAAAAGTGATCAATAGCTTTACAACTTCAGATGATAACAGGCTGGCACAAAAATCCCCAGTATTTTAAACATTACATGCTGAACACTATATCAAAGACTGTCATGGGAGAACTGGCCCTGTCCTGCCTTGGGGTTGCAATGTCCCAAGTGCTCTGAGCAATCCCAGGGCCAGGGGAAGGATAGCCCGATCCTTGTTTTAGAGTTTAGGGCACTCATTTACACACAGGAAAGAGAGGTCTCCTCTCCCGGGATCCTGCCTGTTTTCTTTCATCTTTTATTCTATGCACGCACATTTCTGAAATCAGGGATCACATCTACACATGGAACACTGTGCTGAACCCTTGGAAATCCTCAGGGTGCGCAAGGAGATTCCTTGGATAACTGGGTAGCTTCAACTGGCTGCTGAGCACCAGACAGAGTGTGCTGCTTTAAGTGGAACAAAAGAGAGCTTTCAGTGGTCTGTCGTCATTCAGTCGAACAGAATCTCACTCAGTGCCTCATGAGGAGGAAATCCCATTTACTATGATAACTTCACTTAACCTTAATTCTAGTTTTTAATGAAAGACGTGTCTTTTTGCCATTTAAAAAGATTTCCTTTAACCCATTTTCCAGACAACTTACCAAGTTATCAAGCTGTAACAAAAACGTTTAAAAATTGTGTTCAGGATTTCAGTTATAAACATCTAGATACTATGTGAGTCAGATATGAGATGGGTTCTGAGCTAAACATTTTTCTTATTTTGAAATAAACTCATAAATGTAGTCCAGTCTTTGTCCAGAGAATTCCTTGGTTGAGACAATGACAATTTAATAGAGAAGGCAAAAGCTGAGCACACAAGGAGAGCAAAGGAATGAATTCACTGATTCCCATGGACAGGCAGATGTTCAGCCATTTCCAGGAGCACAGGGCCCCATCACACTTAATAGTGACTTGGGAAGACAAACACCATCACTCCAAATATCTCCTCCTTTCTCCTTCTTTTCCCCACTTTATGTCAGCATGATGTCGTATGATCTGGAATATCCCATTGGCTAGTTGGGGTCAAAATCATCTCTATATTATCAACTCTGTGTTCAGTACAAATCTAAAACACAACTCCATACTAGTGAAGAAAATAAACCCCATTCAGAATCAGCACATATTATTTCAAGCTTGGTATTTTTACTGACTTCAAGCTCTGATACAGAATAAAACGATAGGATTTCTCCTTACAAGCCTTCTAAGTACTGTTTTCCTCTCTTTCCAAACTTTGCAGCGTATCAATTATTAATTATATTTTTGATAAAGATTCCTTTTGTTTTAATATTACAAGGATAGGATTATAACTACTTACAAAGGACTATAAACATATTTTTTCTATATGATAAAGCAAATTAATCAACTGAAAGACTAGGAGCAAAAATTCTCTTTTAATTACTTTTTTAACATGTCCTCTCAGAGAACAGATTTTATACCCTTATCTTTCTGTAAAACATATCCTATGCCTGAGTTCATACCTGTTGCATATTTTCTTCTGACTAAGCTAATATCATAAAGGTAACCAAAGACAATATTTGTGGTTTTAAGATCATAATATTCTTAAAGTTACAGCAGAAAGGATATTGAATTTAGCAGTACTATCACTTAAATTTTTTAGGATCATATAACTTTTTTATTTTCTTTATTAATAAGCTAAGTTAGTAATCCCAAAAGGGTATACTTTTCAAACAATTCTTTAGAAAATGTAGTCCCATGGAACTCTTTAAAATCCATGGATGTGGTTGAGATATAACCAAGCTTTGGTTCAACCTTGTAGAGGTTCAGCAAATGGCACTAAGATGCAGAACACAACTATCTAGGGAAACAGCACCACAGTGGTAGTTACCAGATCTCTAGGTTACAGGTATGAGAAAGACACTTTATTTTGGGATAAATATTATACAATCCAGATAAAAAAATTATTTCTGCCTGAAAGCACTGAAAGTTGTAATAACCTTCAGCATTTCATCTTGGGACTGAGTGAATTTAAGGGTAGGACTGCAGTGGGACTATGACTGCTTTCTGTTGTCTGTAGGCACTAAGGTAGCATGGCTACAGTTGTGACAGTTCAAACTGTAGACTTTGAAACTGTTAATCATTCATACTAAAAGGACTTTCTTAGTTTCTATGCTCTGGGATATTTCTTTTCAAGATTTCAAGGGTACAGCTAATGACCTTGAAACTGATTCCCAGCTAACACAATCAGGGAAGTCAGTAATTGATCATGATTTATACCAGCTGAGTTTCTGTATACTTATCTTTCTAATGGTTGGGTTCTTTTTTCCCAAGATAAGATTTTTTGATATCACTCAAAGCTATAATGAAATTCAAATTTTAAGTTTCTTTACATTTTCTGTTCCAATTCCAGAATTTATTCAGATGGTTAGGTTGTTGTCACTCCCATTAGTGTTACAATAATTCTTGCTATTCGGTCTTGAAGAAATCATGTTATGCTCATTTGAGCCTGAACTTTACCTCCCATATTCACTTGTTAGTTGGTTTGCTGTCATGCATGTCTCCTCTGATTAATAGCATGTATGTGTTTATTGTTGAATTGGATCTTCTACCAAACTTGACATGCCCTTGTAAAGCATATCCCATAAACTACAAAATAAGAAGAGCTAGAAAAGTTTGTGGAAATAACAGAGAACTGTTTCTTCATTCTGTTATCTGAACAGCAAGAAATAATTGCACTGGAGTCTGAGTTTCAAACTTTCATTCCAAAATATTTTGACACCGATACATTGAAGGTTTGGGCAATTTGGTAAGGAGGTATGTTGCTGTCTTGAATTTTGACAGCATTGTGTATTTAATGTAACTGATCAATGTGCTTGACATGAGACATTTTTTCCCTAGAATACTCACAGATATTTGTCAGAATACATTTCCTCAAAAGAAGTCAAGCTGCTAAGTTAATTTTGCCTTCTAACATCCACACTGCAAGAAAAAATGCTAAAGCTCTGTGTGGAAACAGCATCAGGAGATAACACAGTTTAGGACTCTGGTCATTACTGAACACCACTGTGAGTAGTTACAACTCACAGATTATATTGTCTAAGAGCTAAAGTACTGTTGCCTGAAGCCCTGCAAATGAAAAATAAAAATCTAACCTTCCTCTTGATATGTCATTTTATGTCTGATTCTCAAATCAAAGTGAAGCAAAAAAAAAAAAAAAAAAAAAGAAAATGTACAGTGTATCTAGAGAGTGCAGAGGTTTTATTCTCTTGAAATAGTTTAGGAACTTCAGTTAACGTTAGCCATGTCACATGGCAAATTTTATCTTCATGAAAACAATGCAACTTGCATGTTCCTGGTAGAAATTTGGCATTTCCATTAGTTTCATTGTCATGTATTCATGGCATATATCTGTGGACAGAAATACAGCTCTTCATGCTTCATATCACTCAGTACTTGAGTGACAGTAAATATGAAGCCATTATGGTCACGATGCTGTGTCTCATCAGGGATGGATAAGTATAGAATACAAAATAGGTAACTATTTTGTGATTTTCAGTTGAGATGCTTGTCTAGCTCAGCTGTTTTGCAGGAAGAATTATTTCTTGGTCTATTTGGCAGACTTAAGCATTTACAGAGTACACTGAGGTAGAACACACTTGAGGAGGAAAGTTCCTGTGATTCAGAAGTGAATAAAGGAACTTACTAGCACTGTTCCAGGAGTAGTGCAGTCACTAAGGGGTAGGGCAATGCCATCACCTTCCTGTGACAAGTGTTCCATAGCCTGGTTTGGGTGCAAAATGGTTAAACTGAGACTGTACTCCCACAGAATCCAATATGGCGCATGTAGACATAGACTGAGTCTCTTTTACGTGCTATTGGCTAAACCTGAACTCATACCTGACAGCTCAGGTATCCATTCTTCAATTCAGTCCATTAAAATATCTATCTGCCTTTTTATTTTTTTTTTCTTTTTTAGGAATAAGGCATTTATCTCCAACAGTGAAGCTACTCATCTCTTCAAGTATACACACCTCTTATTTCTTGTGAGCTAGAAACAATTTAGGTGTCTGTACACCATGGCAAAGGAAATACTCTCTCTCATCTGGCCACTACCTTTTAAAAATCAACTCCTTTTAAATGATCTGATAATTTTTTTCGGAATATTTTATCTCAGAATCACTTTCATTATTATGGAACACTTTGGACCATCACCTAGAACAAAAAGGGTGAAGCATCTTAAAATGGAACTCTTTGTATTTGTTTAAAGATTTGCATCCTCTAGGTTTAAACTGGCATAAATGTCATCTTCTAGTGTTTTCTTGAAGGAAAAAAAAAAAAGCCAAACTGAATAAAAAATAAAATGAAATCAATCAAAAAGTAAATAGGATGTTGAAAAGGTGGAAGTTTTGCTTTGATGTGCTAGTATCTGAAGTAAAGGATTGAATTTCTATTTGAACAACCTAGGCATCATTATTGGATTGCTATGACTAATCATATATCTCTAGCAAATTTCAACCAAATTTCAATAAATTAATAGGAGAGAGAGCTACAGGGAACCAAACAGCCTGTGCATTTACTGAGGGGCATAAAAGGAATATTCAAGCAATGTTCTCAGTATTTCTTTGATGGAAACTTACAAAAGAAAAGAAACAGAGAAGTCTCTTGTCCTTGATTGGCAAAGGATGACCCAGAAATATGTGCAAGAGAATTCCTGACCCACAGAGAAGCTTTATGGGTAATCCACAGTAGCTGCCCAAATCTCATGTATGTTTGGTTAAACAAAACTCTTCACCGAG
This sequence comes from Rhadina sibilatrix, assembly GCA_013400275.1. Taxonomy (NCBI): domain Eukaryota; kingdom Metazoa; phylum Chordata; class Aves; order Passeriformes; family Phylloscopidae; genus Rhadina; species Rhadina sibilatrix. Next base: position 53,097 of record VWYO01022686.1, on the reverse strand, counting down.
ATGAGCTGTAGATTGGTGTCGCCCTTTGCATCAGTATTGGTAAGCAAAATGGGATGTGGTCACTTGCTAAAGCACTGGCTGCTGTCCTCAGTGTTCCTTAGTGTGATTCCTGGCATGGGTTTGATGTCTGCTGGCTCACCTTCACCAGAAAAAGCACAGACATGTTCTCGTACATTTTCTTCAGGAAAAGGAATTTCTTCAAATATATGTGAGTTAAGCTTTGTTATTTATCTTTTTATTATCATTTATGTTTTGTATTGTTATTTACCTTTTTTATTATCATTTATATTATGCCCATGAATGAATGGGCACCAATGCACTGTGCTCCCAGTGGAAAAAAGGTCTCCCTTGAAGCAAGAGGGGTCCTATCTTATCTCACTGGGACTGCAACGATACATGAATAGACAGGAACTGCCTAAGCATTCTTTGTGAATTAAATTAAATATTATTATAGTATGCATACTTAGCATTGCTAAGATGCCACTATACTACTTACCACTGAAAAGGCAATTTGAGAAACTAAAATAATGCAGGACCACATTCTTTCTTCAATTTCTGCCTGTAGACAGTGTATTACATAACTAGAAATTACACAAACGTACAGAAGGCAAAATTCACATAATTTTAAAACACCTTTCTACATTCAACATTCATAACCTCTGGCAAAGCTTTTTCTTTTTTATTAGTTTCCCTTTCTCCTACATTCACTACACTGAAAAATTTATAATCCCATCACTAAATCCTAATAATATATTTTGCACTCTTTCCATACTAATTATTGCCTCTTTGTTTCTCACTGATTTAAAGCACATATATATAAATTTCTCATATTATTTTAATTTGCTTATGAGCTTACATTAATTACAGGTTTTCAGAGAGCTAGACCCTCATTCTTAAACTGAAAATTTGCTTTTGCTGTAGTGCCATGAGACAAGAGGTAGCAGCTAATGTTTATATTATTGATTAATCAGATACTGAAGGGATTAGGTTCTAAGATTGTTTAGTACAGGAAAATCCATACTTATTGCATTAAAACAGATTTTAAGACCTTGTTTATTGGCTATATTCATGGTCAGGGCTCTGGGATTTATTCAGTCTGAAATGCCTATGTTATATGTGAGCATAAACCAATCCATTAAGAAGAATATCTAATGCTGGTCACACAAAGGCAAGTAATTGTAGTAAATTGCAGGTCAGTAATTGAAAACGACCACTTACATAAACACTTGTAAATTTAGAAAACTGCCAAAACATTAAATATATTTAGTTAATAAAGATGAAGTTTGGATTAGTACCTGCTTTTGGCTACCATTTTCTTTGTTTAATGGATTTTCTATTATGCATTCATTTTGTAATTTTCATGGATAAAAAATTTCATTGGCTTGGCCATAACTTCTACATGTGTATTCAAACAGAACAATTCTATTGCTCATTTTATTGCTCTCCAGTGTATACACTGATTAGTACAAGCAAATACTGGTTGTCTCTTTGAAAGAGAAAATGTCATAGCCATTCACATATGTGGAAAGGTTCATAAATGTGGAGATCCACATGTGGGTATTCATGCGATTGAGCATTTTCAACATTGCACAAGATAATGACTTTTTAGAGTGGAACACATTTTAAAAAAATAAAACCTGTGTTATTAAACTGCACTAATAAACCACAGAAAGAAAATGTTTATTTGGTGAATTTAAATTCTTGCCATATTTTAAAACCATCTGTACAGAAAACATTGTGGTTTTGGGTTTGTACTAACTTTTTGTAATTTGATATGGTGTTCACATCATCTTTTTTCAGCTCCCTGAAAAAAAAAAAAAAAAAAAAAAAAAAAAAAGAAAAGAAAAATTANAAAAAAAAAAAAAGTCATGATACTTCCAAAGCTCAAAAGTCATGTATAAAAATATTGGTTTGGATTATAAAAAACAAATTTTGACATTTTAATGCAGAAATATTTTACTGTTTTTCTAACTTGAGTTTCAAGATCAATTGCACACACTTGCATGGATAGACATAATTCTGTTCTATTTATCAATAGTACACTCTTCATTCTGCATTTCTCCTTTGATCAACTGTTTCAAGGAAAAAAAAATTGTGATACTCTTTCCTGGGTTTGTTTCTGTTTGAAAACATTCTATCATTCAATCTTACCTAACAGTATTTCCTACTCTAGTGAGGGATTTCTGGTTCACCTTTTTTGTTGTTTTTCTTCCTATCATCAGTGATTGACTGATTCAGTTCATTTCTGAATGTCGTAGGAATGCTATGGTCCTTATGGCTTTCCATTCTTCATTTCGCTTGTGAATAAGAGAATTTTTCTCTTCTAGAATGACAGTATTTTGCACATCACAAGCATTTCCACCAGGCCTCTATCTGTGAAGTTCTTTCTTCTTCAATCTTATTCTGCTTAAATGACCTGTCTTTGAGAGTATGCAAAATTCCTGTCCAAATAATGTGCCTAGAGCAAAGCTTTGCCATGCTGTAGGTGGTGGTGCTTGCAACAATAGTTTCATACTGTCCCATGCTTGCTATTCTCATTTATTGCTCATTCTCTTCTATTTCCCACCCACAAGGACTAAATAAAATGGATTCAATAAAGTAGGTGATTGTATGCAAGACACGTTTTCTTTCTACAACTGTTCTTGCAATTCTGTTTTCATTTCTATTAATAATTGTCAAGAAGAATCTTGGCACAAAGTCATGGCTCATGGTTTGTTCATTATGAGCTCAAAGTCTTTTAGTTCAAATGAACTTTTTTTTTTTTTTTTTTTAAAGGGCTTTCATCTGATTCCTTACCTCTAATATATAAGCCTCCGTTGCTGGAGGCATTGTTGACAGAAAAAGTTATGTTCTTTAAATCAATATAGTTCTCAGTTTTTTTAGAAATGCATCTCCTCTGATAGCGAACTTACTCAAAAATATTTTTTTCTTTAGCTTAAAATTCATCCTGACTGATATAAAGTGGAATGACAAAAACTTTCTTTACACACCTTAAAAAAATGTTTATGGACAACTAACATTAGTATAAAAATTATTTCAATTAATGCACAAGGTTATTTAAAAATATTTTCCTATATAGAAAAGTTGTAAACTATAAATAAGAATTTAGATTTGTTCAGATATAGAACTATTACATGTTAATCAATTGTTTGTGGGGCAAGTAAACAGACTATAGATCTGTGTCTTTAGGAGAAGGATTTATGAGACAAATATTTTCCTTGTAAAATTAGATGTGGAGGCTATAAAGTACATTGTGGGGATGGGCGGAGCCCCAGTGGCTCTGCCCTGGAGGGAGGCCTGCTGAGGAGATAAGAAGGATTGTACAATCTCCCTGCAAATCACTAGAGAAGGAAACAAGCTTTCTGTTACAGCAACCACTAAAGGGCCCACAAGCCTCCAGGAGATTTTATGTAGATCTATTGTGAATGATTGGCTTTGTACCCTTTCCCTCCCACCCTGGTGTCCCATAAAACCCCCTGAGTCCCCTTAGTCCCCAGGTACTCCATCCCTGGATCCCTTTGCTGGTACCCTGCAATAAAGTTACCTCATGCGGAATTTCCATACGAGACCCTCTCTCTCTTTTTCCCTGGCTAGCTAAAAGAGAAGCAACTCGCAAGTGCAGGAGCTGAAAATCACTGAGCTGAGATCACACGAGCTGAAAAATCACTGCTCTGCCTTCTTGCTGAGACACTTCTTGCCTGCTGAGGAAAGCGCTCTTACCTCCTAAGAAGCTGTCTCTAATGAGATACCTTTTGGGGTGGCTCTGAGCCTTTCTAGGGTCCTGATCCCCGAACCCCACCGCCAGCCGGAATAGTACTTACAGATCATGACAGATCAAAAATATGTTAATAATATTGAACTTTGAGAAAGTAAATAAACTTGAAAATTTAAACATTTCATAGCTAACTGTAGCTAACTGTAGCTAACTCATATGATTCAGATAAACTAGGAGATTATAAAGATGGAAACTTTACTGTGGCGTATAGTGCATATATTCAAAGGATGTCTATTCTGTATTCTTTGTCTTTTTTGGTGTGACGTCTCTTCCAGCATCAGATGCTGCTGCACTGTCTAGATGATAGTCAATGTATTTTCTCATTCCAGTACCATTCTGCTTTATTCTAATGGAAATGTTATTAAAAGCAACTTTGTTTTGTTTGGTTTTCCAAGTGCCACACTACTGGCAGTGATTTTGTGATTCAGTTCCACTAATTGTATTTGCAGTAATAAAATAAGCATTTAACATATGAAAACACAATAAATTAATTTCAAAAAGAATATAAAAAATAAAAGAGAGTGCATAAAATACCCATTTTTAGGAATATTTGATAATACTTGTCAGCTTTTTTTCTTCCTAGTTTCCTGGTCTAGCAGTAATTTAATTTGTAGAACCATTTGTAAAGTTTTAAGTAAGAAAAAAAAAAAAATCCTTTTCACATCCTAAAATCTTCTCAGTCATTTTCTGCCTTCTAAGATAAATTTGAACTTTTGCTATAACAAGTGGTTTAAGTGGTAAGTTTTGATGTTTTACACTTTTTGATGTCTTGCATTTCAGGAACATCATGCATTGCCTTGTCCCCTACAAAGGGCAGCTTTTCCTACTGTGCAGCTGTGTTAACACCGGTCTTGCAGCATGACCAAAGCCCTTGTCTCATACCATTTCCATCTGACTGGTGCAAGATGCACCTTGGAGCTGGATCAAGTCTGCTACAAGGCACAATGACCGCTCTCTGAAAATGTTCACTCTCCAGATGGAGAGAAGGCAAACATGAAATGAGAATCAGCAGAGCTTTTGCACCAGTCCTATCCTTTATTTGCTCACCACAATAAACTTCATGTACTAGGGTAATTTACCTCCTTCTGCCTTTTCCACCCTTTTTTCAACCCCACCCACAACAGCAAAGAAAACAATCAGGAATGTTCTCTCTCTGAGTCACCCTTAGAGAATCTGGCCATTTCTTCTACTCCTGTCAAGCTGAGCTCAGACTAGCTCTTGGAGAGTGTTACTAAATTTGAACAGTTCTATGAAAAATAATCAAACCAGGAAGACATCCAACAACCTTCCTCCACAACAAACAAGCAAAGAAACAAACCTTATATTTCTCCTTTTGGAAGTATGCAGATTTAGAGGGTAACAAAATGGGCACAGTTTGTCTCTTAACAGATTATGAACGCCATGTGTGACATTGCTTGAAAAGATGGAAAATGTTTATACAAACTGTCAGAGATAGCTAAGCTAATTTATGTTATATGGCATTCATGGTTTTGAACCAAAAAGTTTGTCATACACCTACTGCTTGGCTGTAGAATGCATGAGAAGACAGATCTTGTTGACACATTGCAGCTGCATTTCAACTCATTGTGAAATGCTTTGACTTCAACAAAATTCATACCATGTGCCAAAGAAGAAAAAAAGGAAACTTACAGGTTCTAGCTCTCTTTTAATGTCTTTCACTGAAGCTGAACTACTCTGATTTTGCAGGTGTTACACATGAAGTAAGCAAAGTAGTAAGCATCTGGGGTTTTTTTTTGGATTTTTTTTTTTTTCTTTTTTCTCTTTGTTTGCTTGTTGTTGTGTTTGTTTGTTTGTTTTTGGTGGGGGTGGAGTTTGAGTTTAGACTCCAAAAAGAGGTTAACAGGACCTACCAGTCACTCATTAGGAGTAAGGGATGGAATTTCACCACAGCTAGAGGTTGCCTAGAGAGATATTGGTAAAGGGAAGTGGGAAGAATTGACAGGTAGAAGTAAGGGTGAGAGATATACACAATGGAATGAGTAACCTTGAGTCCCTGCATAGCTTTGATTTGTATCAAGAAATGGCTAAATTGTAATAAAAGTCCATCCCTGGCTGCAAATATGCCTAAGGAATCAAAATACTCGGTATAAATTTGCATGGCTTTTAACAAGAGTGGAACGCAATATGCATTTACAATGCTCTTCTAAAGTCTCCCTCAATGATCAGACATCCAAATCAGTGAATCTTTCTCCTTCCTTGTTAGATGGACATAAGTGGTGAAGAGAAGAACTATAAATGCATAAGCTGAAAATAGTCTTGTTCAACTCAAATTGCAAGTGAAGGAAGTCCTGAGATGGTGTTCTGCAATGTTACTGGCTTTCATTATTTTTCAGTTCTCTACATCAGCATTCCTATGAAGACGGTCCATAACTGGCACCAGATGCTATCTAGTAAATTACTTTTGTCCTGTAGACTCTATATGCTTTTCTTATATGATGCTATTTTGGTCAGACTTGCTCATTTCTATATGTTTTTCCATTTTGTCCTTTTGCTTCCATGAAACTCATTATTAAGTAAACAATCAGTAAATAGATTCAGAAGTTAAAGTATAATTTCCACTAATTTTAAATTATTTATATAGAATCTTTTGGAGAACAAGAATAATTTTTTCTATTATTTTAAAATGTTGATAACTTGTGTATGGATATTTTTCTTAATGCAATATGTTCTCTGCTGTTTTGTAATTTAGGTCCATGTGGGGTTTTTTTCTGATTTCCTTACAAAGCTGAATTATTTTCTTAATAAGGTTTAAAGAAAAATGTCATATATTCTATGTCAAATAGATACCTGATGGATATTATAGCATGTTTTCTTTATGAATGAACTCCTAATATGACCTTCCAGGTTAAACTTTCCAACAACTTGATTTTTTTCACTGTGGCTAGGAATGTCTATATTCCAAGTGTACAGGTTCATCCTGTTTAAGTTGATTCTTCTATGGTTTATGAGTCTATCCTGATTAAATATCTGGCATCATAAGATTTGCTTATAGGAATTGTTCCATTTTTTTTTCCTAAGGAATCATTTGGAGTAACTATTGAAATACATAGACAGCGATGCTTAAGGATCAAGTCTCTCCCAGAATGAAGAACCAATCAGAATGTGAAAACATTGAGGAAAATTCTGATGACATTTACCAGTCTTGAAGTAATTACATTCTTCCTTTATCATTATATGTCTCCTTTCCTACTCAGTCTATTCTGGATATTTCTCCTCCAATTTTTTTTCAGATGAAGCCAAACATCTCCCTACTGGGATAGTTCTGTAATATCCAGCTGTCCTTGATTGGACATATGCCTGGCAAATAAACTATGTAATTCCTGAATTCTTAGAAATATGCAGAGGTCATCAGATGACCTTTCTGGAAGGAACTATAAAAGATATTTCCCTAAAAAACTCACCATATTTTGGAACTTTGCATCATTGAGTTCTTTGCAGTCAGATAGACCTAATATAACTTGCAGGTGAGAAATATACCTAAGTGAGAAGACAGTGTCATAGTCCTTGAATATTTCTGATGACTAAGATAGAAGATAAACAGACTCTGAAGTCCTGCTCTAGTATAAGCAGGGATTGAGGGGGGGAATCTAAATGTGGAAGCAAGGTTACTGAGGTGGGCTGAACCTGTCTGGATACCAGGTGCCCACCAAAGCCACTCTATCACTAGCCCCACCTGTGCTAGAGAAAATACAACTGCTGTTTAGGATGTTTCGGTCTTGCTGAGTAGCCAGACCTGTTACAAGCTGCTGTGGACTTGTTTCTGTTGATCACGCTCACCTTGCTCAGTTACCTCCTTCCACTCCCTATTGAAGAGCTTTATTTGATCCAGTATAGCTAAGGGGAATCAAACATTTTTGCTTTCATCTGCATGATCACGTATTTTGCCTTAGATGGTACATAAACACCTTATTGGATCTAGCTCTCACTTTTTTGATGGGATTCTTGTTCATAAGGAATATATCAATAATGCTGAGTAGCCTGTCTGCAATCATCTTTGAGATTAAAATTTTGGAGTATTATTGTGAACTTTAATTCAGGTATTCATAAACATTCAAAAATGGAACTAATGAATGAGTATCTAGCAATTTATGCCTTTTGAAATTGCACTGAGGATGAGTCTCTGAAGCCAAAAGAGCATAATTTCATATAATTCTCAAGTATACTAGATACTGCACAATTTTCTGGTATTTGAAAGTAGCTTTTCAGTAATTGCTTTCTTTTATATATTTGCTAACTGATATCTTCTAAATTAACTTTCATTTAATCTTAACTAGTCCCTTCTCAAAATATTTTAATGTATTATTTGAGTTTTTTTGCAAGAAAAAAATCATAAATTAGACAAAGAAACAAATATTGAAAAGTTATAAAAAGAACTTTGGAAATATAGGAATTAAGGAATATATAATATATAAGGAATTAAGAATGTTAATTAAGAAATTAACATTTCCTTATACATACACTGAAGAAGTCCCTGACCTAAGACTTTATTCTCTGGACCTCATAAAAATGTCTTCTGAAAGAATTTAAAAATTTGAAAAGGCATTTATCTTTAGAAAAAAATAAAAGTATATATCAAATAAATATGCAAGGCAGATTGGTACAGCATGGTTCTAGATGAGCAGTACCTGACTTAGCAGTAGCCACTGATTTTAACTGTGCCAAAGGAAGAATAGGATCTATGAGTTCTCACAGATTAGAATGAGACATGAAGGATATCAGAAGGAGATCAAAATGCAAATTTTGTTCTTTATAAAATGAAAACAAACTGTGAGCTTTGGGGCTACCAGGCCACAACATTTACCAAAAATTCTTTTCCTATTTTAGTGTTGCAAATGTATCTAAAGAGAAGTTTAAAGTCCAAACTTTACAGTGACTGGAAAGATCAAGAGGCATTGAAACCTGAACTCTTGCTGCTGTTCTCAGCATGTAGAGAGAATCTGTTAAGATCACCAGGTTGTTTGATACCCTTGGTGTTAAACATATTTGTGTATATTGGTGTGTGGAAAAGTGAGGAAAAAAAACATGGTTGGGAAGTGGGAAAAAGAGATCTGAAACAGTGCAATCATGAAGAGCCAGTTTGTGGTGAGCAGACCAAAAAAGATAAGGATTTTGATAGTCTTCCCTATTCTGTTTCTTTAAGAGCAAGGAAGGAAAGTGTGCTGATTTATCTCTTGCTGGTCCAGTTGTTCTCTGGGGCAGGAACATTACAAGTGACTGTTTCAAATACAGCCTGTCACTTTAGATGATAGAACAAAGGGAAGTGACTGAAGGTAAATAAATCTTGAATTCACACAGGTATAAAAGGACCTTTTTCTATAAGCAGGCCATTCTAAACATCACTCTGAATGGTTTGTGAGGCAAAAATAATGGGCTTGTTTGAGAAGCAATTGGGGTTCTTTCTGACAAAAATAGTATATTAGGAGATTAGTCTCCAAGGGGTGGATAACCTTTTCAGATTCTAAGTATTTCTTCTGTTCTCATGTGTGAGCTTACAATCTGTTAGTCTCAAAATATATCTACAAACCCACAGGCCCACCTTCCTGACAGCTGCTCAAACAACAGAGCGGGGGAGCAGAGAAAAAACTCTGCCCCATCACCCACCCAGCAGTTCTGAAAAGCTTGGTAAGTTACTCATACAATCCAGAAATGCCAGTCAGAGCAGAGGGGGACAGAGACAGGGGGAGAGAGAAGGCTCTTAAAGTGCAACATTTGCAGCACACGCTCTAAAACTAAAGGGGCCAATTAGTATAATAGGTTTGAAATCATTTCAGCACAGTCCTAAAGACAAAAGAAAAATTGTCCTTCAGAAATGGGGCTTTATTGTTCAGACGAGCATAGAGCTGAACAATGAATTCTATCAGTTTTGGAGGCAACATTCCTTCTTCTTCATACCGGACGATACATTATTAATGAGCACTATTTTCCAGTGTGAAAGAACTGTTTGAAAAGCATTAACATAGCCTATTGGATGTGATTGACACTGTCATCCCTTTCATTTTGCTCTTGGCAAGAGGCATCCCTGTAGATTTATGTGCATCTGGACATTACTAATATTCTCCTTGTTATGCACTCTGGGCAGCTGTGATATGGAAATTTTTAGCACAGTTTTTAGAGAAGGAGTTTACTGTTGCTATCTCACAAAAAAAGGAATAATTATCCTTCTCCGAGATTTTATCAGCCAAAAATATTTAATGTCTGGTCCTTAATAACCCTAATCTGTTTTCAGTATGTACCCTTTTTAAAGGAATTTCATCAAGCTTATGTGGATTCTCCAGATATTTCCAGTGAGTTTTCTAGACAGACATTTTAGTTTCTGGGACTCATGTCCACTCATCCTGATTTTATTTTAACCTGCATTTCTTCAAATAGGCTAAATTTCTAATTAGGTTGGTGCATACAGGACAACAGCTAGTGTCTGTCTGCTGTTTAGGACCACCAAACCTTTTCTGATTTGCCAGTGTAATGGCTTTTAATCACAACAATTCAGACCAGTGAAATTAAGGACCACTGAAACAATACATCTAAATGACATATAAAATAAAATTCCTAGAGGCTATAGAGGTTTTTTTCAAGGTAATGATATTTTTATTTGTTTTATACATAGATTTAGAGTTATTTTAGTTTCTCAGGCCATATAAGAATATATGCCATCACTTTATATGCATGAATATTGCAATGTGTAGAAAAGAAGAGAGGAAAAAACCTACATAGAAGAGTGAGGACTGATACTAAACAGGAATGTCTATGGAGACATTTCATGAAAAGAGTTATGAATATGGGAGTCCTGTTTTGAATCTAGATATTTTTAGTGTTAGCTTTGATGTATCTATGTACAAGTATATAAAGGTATAGATGCACAAAATCAAATAGCTTTTTCAGGGGAATGAATTAGGGGATTAATTAGTCTACAATTTTGGAACCTCTTTTAAAGACAACCCTTTTGCTAAGCAGCCATCTCATGAGGGCTCTTGATCAGAACAGATCTTAACGCCAAGGATCTGTCTGAATCTTTGGGTATGAAACAAGATAACACCATTGGGCTAGAGTATTATTACTAAAGGATATAATATTTGAAAATATGTTTTCTTATTGTTGCATGTTGCATCATATGCAATGATGTAGTAGGGAAGACATGAGTTTTTAACTCAATGCAGAATTATCCTCTCCTCCAGTCTGCTCCAAAAAGCCTATCTTCATATTCAAAAAATATATCACCTCATCACTATTTCCTCTACTTAGAGGTTTATGCAATTACCAGTTTGCATCCAGCTACCAGAGGCTCACAATCAGTTGCTTTCTGCCCACATTCAGCAGGTCTGCACTTTGAGTGACATATCCACCACCTTCCTCAGAGATCAGGCCTAGCTTCTCCATGGAAGGTCCATTGTTGGCCATCCCAGGCTGTGAGAGTTCAGCAGTAAGGTCCCTCCTGCTTGGCAGCACAAGGAACTGCCACTGCTCCACTAGACAGCCTAATTACACCAATCAATCACATAAAATAATTTTTGTGGCTAGAAGTGGAAAGGTTATAACTCATAACTTGCCAACTGAAGAGGTAGTGACAGAAAATATGTAATCAACATGTAAGTTTAAAAGGTATGCAATACAACAAAATATTCTTAAACTGTTCATCTGATTTTTT
>VWYO01022686.1:20642-41613 GCA_013400275.1 Rhadina sibilatrix | reverse complement strand
GTGTGTGTGTGTGTGTGTATATGTGTGTGTGTGTGTGGACAGCATTCTAAATGGCATATTTAGATATGGATGAAACCTTATACATTGATAACTAGTTACCAGACTTGATACTTTGCTTGTTTCGATGTGCTTTGAATTTTAGCAATTTCAGATTCATAGCAATGTACATTTAATTGTTTTAAGAACTGCTTTCTTCCAACTGACATATCTTTGTGCCATCCTGCAGAGCACAAGATACCTACTCAGGATAGCCAGCAAAAGTTACTTAATCAGAATTTTGAGGTTCTTACATAGCTTCTCAATTTAGTTTCCCCAAGTATTTTTGTGATATCTTAATATTTTACTCAGGAATCACACGTGAGATTGTTTTGTGGTTATTCTCAGAGGGACAGATGTATAAGGGAAGATTTCTTTAGCTTTTGTTTAGAAATTTCTTGCTAATTCTCACATTTGATATGCACAATTTACTTCACCACCTTAGCAGAAGAGTGTGTACTGGCATCAAGAGACTAATCTGCATGGCCCACTGTCCTGCATAAAGTCCTAGAAACCATTCCTTTCAGAGGTCCAGGACCCAGATCCATTCCTTGGTATTTCTGAAGACATTATAATTAAATACAGGGACATAATGGATGACTGCCAAAGGTCTTTGCTGAATGACTGACCTACGAGTGTCAAAATACCACCTTCCCAAACAACTATACCAAAAAGTTATTACTTTGGTATTGCAGGAGTGCTACAAAACTAATTATAGCCTTAGTAAATTTGTACAAGTAGAAAGCATATAAAGATTCATATCTTCTGTTCATTTTTTTAAGGAATAAACATCCTTTTTTACCAGTGTTTTAAAGTTTGCAGTACAAAATAACAGATTTTTTTCCAAATATTTGCTACTGTTCAAAATCTCTCCTGCTTCCAGTCTGAAGGGGAGAGTTTTTAAAGAAAACAAGAACAACAATTTCATGGTGTTTTGTGTCTATGCGAAAGACACCATGTTAAAGTAGAAGAAATGCTTTAATTGGAGATTTTCAGATTTTCAGACTAAAATTCTTAAGAAAGCTAGAGAATCTGGGAAATCAAACTTTTCAAAGTTTACATATATTCACCAAAGAGAGCAAAGCAGTCACATTTCTCAGTGCTAAGAAACCGCTCCTTCATATCTTGTGGTACAGTATTCTTGCACATATTCTATCACATTGGTAATCCATGAAAGTGGAGGATCACGAGATTTACTTTCTTTGTCTCTCCCACATTGCAGCTTTGCCTTTTCCTCATGGAAAGGGTAAATCACAAGGTAGCTCACAATTAGCCAATTGCTAGAGGTGCAGTTTATTGGTTTTTCTTTTCTGTATTGGTATAAATACAAAGGTTTTTGTCATAGATTTAGATTTTTTAGCTGAATCTGTTTTAGGAAATAACTGGAAATTCATGATAATTTAAATATTTGTTCACTAGTGAGTCAAAACACAAAGAGGAAAAAAGTATGTATTAGGAGCACAGGCTGTAATCCTATTCTTTTGTATTTTCCTTGTTTAATGTGCCTGAGTAATATACATTCACATCTAAATGGAAGTAATTAATATGAGAGCAAATATTTGTTTACATTTTGGTTGAACCAGACTGGGGTATTTACATATCTACACACAGAGGTAAAGACAGATACCGGAAAGTGTTGTGGATTGTAACAATTAATTGTGTTCTTCTGCCAAAATTTGTGTTATACAAGAACTTGCTGTCAAAACATGTCACCTCTCAGAATGAAGTGCAACACCAGATGAAGAGCTGAATTAAGGACTGTATGAACAATTGTTCAAGACAAAACCCAAAGAAGGTTTAATTCAAAAAATATCGAATGGAAAGTTTCTGTAAGATTTAACTCTATAAGAATTACAAAAATTATTCTAAACAACCAAACTTCCATAAAGAAAACAATTTTGGCCACCATCCTCCAAGTCTTCTGTTTTTTTTGATTTTTTTTTCCCACATGAATGTTACATAAAAAGGATCTTTAAATGCCATCATAACTAGTTATGCATTCTGCATTTCATTTTCACCTTTTAAGATCACTGCTAGCAAAGCTCATACAGATCAAGACAAAGACCCCTAAAATCCCCAGGATTGAATGAGAAGCTTTTCCTCAAGGGAGTTGCATTTCTCCCTTTGTTGACTTGTCTCTTGCCACTACCGCAGTAATGGTAACTTCCACCATGTTCATCCATAATAGATTCTCCCAATTCTTCCTTCATTAAAAGTGAGGGACAGAAAAAAAAAAAAAAAGCAGCTTAAAGATAGGCACCTAAAATTCAAGTAAATTCATGAAGAAACCAATAAATGGGGAAAATCGCTTTGAAATTTTAGACTGGGTTTTGTATAGTTTAATTGTTAAGATTAAAGAATAAAAGTGAAGAAAGTTGTATTCACATATGAATATTTAAAACCACATAAAGACTACTGAGGAATTGGAATGATTTTGTTTGATACCTTTCTAATTATTAGCCAGATGAAACTGTGACATTTTTGACCAGTGAAGATGATTAGATATTAGCCAGAGATATCCTTTATCATTTGACCAGCAATATTTCTATGTCAATCACATTATTTCCCAAGGTTAGACATAAAAACATAAGGTTAATAAATTCACTCTTGATAAGTGTTGTGCATAAAAACACTGTCATGTTTTTCTACACACTTAAATCAATCTTTAAAAAACACATTTTTGAAATTGTTTTAAATTTGAAATTGTTTATTTACAGTACTTTGATAATTCTTTACCAATTCTCTAACATTTAATTTACTTTATACATTTCCTTAAATTTCTTCTGGAAAATCTTTCTTACTGAACAGTCTGAAGCAAATTTTAAAACTTTCATCACAAAGTTTCAGTCTGCTTCTCCTGAGAGCATCCCATGAAGCAGTAAATAGTGCACACCAGCAAAATATTCCTATGATTCTTATCTTTTCTTTGCTGTTTAGTTAGGTTTGTGGAGAGTTATTTTTTTATGTTGGTAATCGATATGCCATGGCTGATGATTTTGATTGAAGTAAAAAGAGAAAAGAATATTTCCCACAGGAATCTCCAGGGAGAGTAATGTTCAAATGTATATAAAGAATATAGAGTGATTGCAGTTTTATGCCTGAGGAAATTCAGGAATAGAGGATATTGTAGTATGTATTTCAACAGATGCAAAACAGTTTTACGTTAAAAAAAAAAAAAAAAAGTTAAAATACTAAGCTTACATAATACAGGGTTCTTTGGAGTTGTTGGGGTCCCTGCCTACTCACTCCTGTACTTCTGTTTCGTAATTTATTTCCTCATTGATCAGCTACACAAAGGAAAACAGAACTCAAACCACAATTCTGCTATGTGTAGTTTAAGAAGACTTGCAGATTATTTTAAAAAATAAACAAATTACTGGGTGAATTCCCACATATTTCCTCATGCCTTCACTTGATCTCCTTTTGTATGTGTGACCAAAATTTATAGCATGACAACCCAGGTTATTAGTAATCAACCACGTGAGTCATGATGTCTGCCTGGTTCAGAAGGGTACACAGAACATTTCAGCATCTAACATGCCCACATCCCCAGATAAAAAAACATCCACAAGATATTTAGAAAGCATAAGTCTTGCAATAGAACAGTATGAACGTCTCAGGACGAAGATAAGGTCAAATTCATCAGCAGTATCTTTCTGCTATGGAAATGGATTACTTAAACTAATCTTTGAGGAAATAGGCTTGTCACATATGCCTTCTTAGAAAGCAGGTCACCAATTCTTTCCTTCAGCTCCATTGCAGCAGCCCTCGTATTAGAAGGCAAAAATAAGCCAAGACACAGACTTCTTGTTAAACACAGCATAAAAAGGGTCCTGATTTATTCCTCTTCATGGCTTAGTCATCTTAACTCCAACCATTCACTGACTCTGGCTGCAGCAAGGTCCTACTGTAGGTTTCCCTTGCAGCCTCTGACTACTGCTTATTTCCTGCTAAACCATGACTACATGTATTAGTGTGCAGATTCTACCAACAGGCTCTAACTGCAGACCCAGACTGACCTCACAGGAGTGATTCTCTCCAGGATCCTGTTTGATTCTCTCCTTCCTTCTCCTTAATNTGACCTCACAGGAGTGATTCTCTCTTTCCTTCTCCTTAATATTCCTCCTCCATGATGATCCTCCCTTTATCAGCTCACCTCCTCTTTTATCTCACCCATCCTTACTGGATACAGCTGTTAGTCATCAGGGGCAACGCGGTATTGGTTAATTAACACAGCTGTTACTTGTCAGGGGTGGGGGGGTCACTTGTATGCTCTTCTCCTACAAGCTCAAATCCATTCTTCCTATGTACGAGAAGTACATCCTTCTCCAGACCTGGTGACCTAAACGTTAGCAAAACAGATCTCAAATAGTATTGTGCAGCAATGAGGGCCAGTGGTGACTCGCTGCAACCTCCCGAAAGTGTCTCCACAAGGAAGGCGTTTGGGCAGAGCACTGCAATCACTCATACACACAGGTACAAGTAACTTGCTGATGACAGGAGGGGTCTTTGTATAGAATTCCAGTGGGGTTTATTGCAGCCTCACACTAAAGAGGTCCAGCAGCAAATGACAATGACAATTAGAGGGTCCAGGCTTATATAGGGGCACAAGGGGGTGGAGCCAACAGTAGCAACCAATCACCGAGAGGTATGGGTGGGCAAAAGGAGTACACTGGCCAGTAGGGAGACATGAGGGTAAACGGATAGGGGTACAAGCCAATGGGGTTACAAAGAGCAGGGAAACTGCCAGAAACCCGACCAATGAGGTCAACCAGGGGTGTAACAGGGGGGTGTGGCACTGGGGTCATTTAAACAGGGGATCCATAGGAGAGGTTAAAGTCATGGGGACATTCTTCCAACTCCCCTGGCAGGCCCACAGGCCTCCACAGTATTGTATCCTCTTTTTTCCTTTGTTAGTCCGCAGTGATTCTGAAGAAGTTCCCCCTCTTCACTAGAATCCTTCTCAAGTTTTCTAGAAGACAAGGGAGAGAAATAAATCCAGCTTGGTTCTGGAAGGTTTCCAGCACAAGTTATGAGCTAATTAGCATTTAAGACAATGCAAATATGCAACATTAATACGGTGGAAATATTGTACTGCATTCTTTACAAACTGCCACGGCAATGTGGGGTACACGAGACCGTTGCTGAAAGAGGGAACTGTGTATCAACATGCCTCAAGTTTTTTCTGCACTTTGGGACGTTCACAGGTGCACAGTCAAAAATCACTATGCAAACCTAGTTAAAGTTTGCATTCCAGTAAAGGAACTAGAAAACTCTTCATCACAGAAAGTACACCATATATCCCTTGCTCTTTTAAGGTTTGTTTGTTTTTGTTTTTGTTTTTTTTTTCCTGGCTTTATAATAAATAGACCTTGAGCATGCATTATATTTATACTTACAAATAATCAAAAAGTTAAAAACCCCTCCCTTCTTGTGGGTTTTCATTGAAATATCTATTGAGGGAAATATGAAAATTGTTGCTCATTTCAGTATAAGAAATCTCAGAGTATTTTTCTTTGTTATTTGCCTGCTCTACGTTGAAACAAACAATTTAACCATTTGATTAATTCTACAGGAAGAGAAACAAAATAAAACACGATTTGGAACAATGGTATTTCTAAGGGGAAAATAAAGGAAGTATAGCAGAAACTAGTGCAGTATGATTTTAAATTTTTTTTTCAAGATAATCACAAACCTGTCTGTTCAATAACAAACTTGAGGTCATCCCTTGATCTGTTAAAATTGATTGGAGTTTTACTACTTGTTTTAATGGGAATGTGTTGTCTTCAGTATGTTAGTACTTAATGAAGACAGAGTGGAGAAAAGGTGAATGGTTATCAAGATTTGATGAAATTGAACTTTCAGGGTCTTACAAAGCACTTTTATTATTCTTATTATCTTTGGTTTATCCAAGCATCATTTTTTTTGGTTTTCATTCATCTTATTTTTATCCTATTTTTTTTCTTTGAGTCCATATAATTTTGCCATTACTGTAATTTACTTACGACAGAATTCTTGCTAACTCTCTGGGCTAGCAAAACTTTAAAGTTAAACTTAAAAGTTTCTGTGTTTATGGCCATAAACTTTTAATCAGATAGTAATTCTGATTATAAATATACTTCACAGGTATAGATTCTTTCCACCTAAGGAAAACCAAGTCTCCTCAAATATTAATTAACATTCATCAGAGTCAAGAAGTTGCTGATGTTGTAACGATATTTTCAATTAGTTGTCACTAAGGCCAGCTAGAATAGAATTCATCATGAAATTAAGACAGTGGAACTTAATGTCATGGTCACAGACATCCACAAATGTGGTATTATCAAGTCTTTTGTTATGTCCAGTGGAGATTCAGTCAATTAAATTAATTCAGATTAGAGAGCAACAAACCTCATCTAAGCATAAGCAACTAAGGTGGGATTTGTTTACCTAACTATTGCTGTCTTTTGTCATTTCAAGTGTATGTGCATAAAGCTGCCATGTCATGGTGTTACAGCTGATCTCTGCCTCTCTGGAGTGGCAGCTGGTGACTGGGCTGGATGCAGATGCAGGACACGACACTTTACAGTATCTGAAAAAAACCCTGCATTTAACTCCCCAAGCTTTATTACTTTTATGGCTTAATTCTTCATTGACTATGATATAACACCTAGTATAGGCGACAGCTTTTTTCTGACACCCTTGTAGAGAAGAGTAATTTATGATATTATCCTGACTGTTCAGTCACTTCTTAGTAAGCTAAATAAGTAATTTCCGATTCAAGTTGAAGATTTTCATTTTGTTAAATGCTTCAGTTTAGAAAAATAAATCACACAATGCTCAGGAAGCTCTGTAACTCTGCAGCTGATTCAATGATTTGGACACAAACTTCTCAGTGATTTTAGCATGTTAACTTTTACAAAACTTTGGTAGCTAGGCAGCCAAATGTCTTTAACTTTATGAGTCCATGTCCATAATGATCACATTAATTGCTTTATACCACGAATTTTCTAAGCATGTGCAGTGAGAGGGGAGGTGCAAAATCTTCCCATTCTCTGAGAGAATCAGGTTACTCTGAACAGAAGTTTCCATAGCACACAGGGAAGTCAGATAAAATCAGCCTGAGCAGACAACTGCAGCAAATTTTAACTCATATGTCTCAAATTTGAAGACTGATATAACTACTAAGATATGAGTGGTATATTAATGACAGGTCTTTTTATTATTTTTAGGTAGATGGACATAAATTTAGCTGATTTTAGTTATTTCATATAAACCTTGCCCCAATTTTTTGAGATATTTCATCTTAAATTCTTTTCTTTTCACTTTTGTTTAAGTGTACTTTGTGTTCTCTTTTCCACCAAGATTTTTTGTTCTATATTGTTTACAATCCTTCTGGTATCATCCCAGAGTAATTTTCTGGCTTCAGTGTAATTTCTCAAGATGCATATTGATGAATAAACTGAGGGAAGATCTTTTCGTAAGTCTTCTCCTCCTCTGTATTTTTAAACATTTTGAACCTTCTACTGTCTTACACTAGTCCTTCAGCAAGAGCCTCTTAGTCTCTAGGAGAGCCTTCAAAAGCAGTCTGATGTGGTTTAGGCAAAAAGAATGCTTGACCTATTCCATAATGGGAACATGCTATTTGCAGATAAGGAAGCATGACTTATAAATTTCCTGTCAGCAGCTCATGATGCATTTAAAAGTTATATATTCACACATTCGAGCAAAAAAGTGCTTCCTTTGTGGAAAAGGAAAATAAACAATCAGACAAGCATTTTGCATCATATTAATGGCACATTTGGAGGAGCTGCAGCAGAACACTACTTTTACAAAATGGTAATCCAACATTGTCCAATTGTAAAAATATACTATGTGAATTATTTGGTTCATACAGCTTTAAAATGAGTCATTAATTAAAAAAAAAAATATTAGAGGCAAAAATTGGATTTATTTTAGAAGTTAGAATGACCATGAAGGGGGACATTGCTTGGGGAGAAATTGGTAGAAGATACGTGTCATTTTTAATGGCAATACTTCAGCTGGTATGTATACTAAAATATCAAACCATACTTTTACAGCTCTTTTAAAAACCTACCTTTCTCGCTCCTTCCATCTATTTATCCAAATAGGTCAGTTGAAAGGTACACTCCACTTTCTCAAGAATGGTAGTACACAGAATTTCATCTATTGCTTCCTTGATTCCTATAAAAGTATTTCAGCAGCATGTAGAAAATCATCACCCAGATTTTTTATGTTACTATAGAAAAGCTTTATTTATAAGCCAGACATTTAGGCACATTCTGAGAAGTGTTACTAATTCCAGTTCTGTTCATGTCTGGCTTCTCAACACAGGTGTGGTCCCTCAAGAAGAGCAATATGCCATTGCTTCCTGTGAAAACCAGGCATCAGGAATCTCAGACTGAATTTGCAGAAAAGGCTGGAAAGACCTAGGCTGTAACAATGTCAGTCAGGAAAGGGTTCTATTTAACCACAGGGCTCTGCAATTATTCCAAGGCCAAAACTGTGTCTAGAAGTTGAATTTTGAAGTGAGTTAACACACTTGATCCTTTTGCCTGGAGAAAAATGAAAGTGGAGAATGTGAAATGCAATTCGAGCAAACGCTGTGGGTTGTAACAGAGACCATTCACATATTTTCTTGTGAGCTGCCATAGCACTCAAAGCTGTACATTTGCTGTCTGCTTTACCAAAAAGTGTAAGTTAAACAGACAAATTAATATTTTTTAATGACCTTTACTGATCTGGAGAGAAGTTTTAGCATAAGGCAATCAAAAGGTTTTTGCTTTGGTTTTTTGTGTAGGGATATTTTCCAAATAGGAAATAGGCTTAAAAATGTCTTAAGAGTAGAAATGGATTAATTTCTTTCATTATTCTGTGGACAGATAAAGATAGGGAAGTGATGACTTTATAAGACATGTTGGCCTTTCAGAATATGATGCAGATTCATAAATGGCATCACTTTGAGTTTAGTTATCATTTTGTTGAACAGTAAATATTTATTCTTCAGGACATTGGCACAAAAATTTTAGATCAATTGAAAGCAGATTGATTCAGTCTCTTTACATTTGAGTCAAAGGATTAAGACAAGTCATCATTATTTTTTCCTCTTCTTTTGTTAGAATATTTATCTATATACTTAATTTTAAAAAATTGGTTTTACCCTTTTTGAGACGGATTTTTTTTTTTTTTTTTAATTTTAGGAAGTTCTGCCATAACTGAATCTGTACCTGTATGCAAAAGACATTAAACATTAGTTCTTCTGCTGTAAAATGCTATGGTGGTAATCTAAAGGAGCCTATGAAATCTTGTATCTTCAGATATGACTTAGTTTTTGAGCCAGTAAAGTTACCTCTAGGATTATGAACCATAAAAGCCTGATATTGTATCACTGTTCTTACAGGAAAAATTTTTAACATTAAAGATAACACTGTCCCATTGGAAAAAAAAAAAAAAAAAAAAAAAAAAAAAAAAAAAAACCCTTTGAAAATCAAATCATAAATTAAACAGAAAATAATATATAACAAACAACCTGTAACTGAAGACCATGAGAAATGTTTTTTCTGCCTGGGTGGTTCTAAGCAAGGTAGTACTGACAGTTATAATGGGCACAAGTTATTAAAAGGAGATGTGCATAACTATGATTTTAGAAGATAAGGAATGAAGTATTCATTCAGGAAGCTTGCAACATCTTCAGGTTTCTTATATAGAACTTAATCCAAAATCCACTAAGTCAACCAAGGTAGTTCCTTACATTTTTGACACTGTGGAAACTGGAAGATTTGAAAGCCTAATGACACATGGTGTTTTGTGCTGAAAAAGCATGGCTCAATTGCATTGTAAGCTCTGTTTGAAGTGAAAATTGCTCAGCATTAGATTTTAAGTTCTGCCAAAACAGGCCATAGGTATCTGTGGCCTCCTATGAGCATTCAGGAGACTAGAATGCCCCCAGCAAGTACTCTAGTGAAGGTCAAACACTCTCTGCAGACAGTACTGCATAGAATCCTGAATGTCTCCCTGACATTCAGGGGTTTAGCTTCAGCCGTGAATGTCACGAAAGAAATGACATGCAGCACTCTGGGTGGAACATGCCTCCTGCATCAGTTCATCTTAAAACACTTCTGGGAATTAGGCAGAGTTTGACATAAATTTGCAGAAAGTAATTTATGACTTCCACAGAACACTTTTATGAAAGAAATATTATCACAAAGCATTGCCTTAATAAAGAATTAGGTTGATTTTAATCATCCACTTCCTTTAGTTAAAAAGAAATACATAAAGTCTTTGCAGTAGTGCTTAAATGATAATGGCTTCTGAATTGTTAAATAACACTCACCACACTGCAAATCTAAAAGCAAGGATGCAAAATCAAAATAGATGTAGTCACATGGGGAGTGCATGTTATTCGTTGTCTAGAATCCACGTCTATGCCTCTGCTAATAAAGAAAATGCATCACAAACCACTTTTTGGTCCTGCTGCCATCTGCTTTGGCACATCTTATTTCTGTACAGACAAATCCTCTTTTGTCCCAAAATGTAGTTACTGCATCCAGATTGCTTGGGAGGAGGTGTTCCTGGCCCATGATAGCATCAAACTGTGCCTAGTGTCTTTGAGAGTGCTGGTTGATTAGTCCAAATTTATTTCAGGGGCCATGCTAAGAATTTAACAGTATGAATGACCACATGTCCATGTGCAAATCTGTGCATTGGCCCTGTTTAGTTTGCCAGAACATATGAATTCCATATTGTTTGGTATCTGTCAGTGGTGTTATATGTGTCTGTGTAGAATAAGGGAAACAGAAAACAAAACAGTACTGAAATCAGGAATAGTGAATGGCAAGCACTTATGGTGAAACAGGAGCTGTGCAAAATTTGCAGCATTGGTGGAGGGCAAATTTTCTCCTTCATTAACCTTCATGTTAAATAGCCAAAAGATCCTCCTTATGTATGTGAAATTCCTTTTAATATGTTAGCTATTCAATACTGTCCAGCATCCCATCTTTTAAGTTTAGCATCCTGACATCACATTTCTCCTGCATGTGGATGCATAAAAATAAAAATGTTTTCATACATGAAGCAATCTATAATATGTTCATTTCACTTTTGGCAAGAAAAGGAAAAATGTACACAAAAGAAGTATATATGAAATATGATTCTTTCTGAAACCACTTCAATGTGATCAGCCTCCAACAAGCTCTGAGGTCACTGAGCATTATATACGATGTTACACAATGGATGGCACTTCAGGTTATTAGTGCACAGTTGACAGCCAAACTTAACTGTGACACACGACACAGGTACTCCAGTCCTACAGAACAGAAAAACGCTCTCATCCTATTGTGTGTGAAGCCCAGGGATGTATGAATGTATACTGGACACAGGGTATATTTAAAGTGGCAAAATCATTTTTGATACCATTATCAGAAGGAAATATATGTGCAAAATATGTCTATAATTACTTAACAAATCTTTTGTTGCTTTAGAGTATTTACATGACAAGGTTCACTGTATGATATATATGTAATGCTTATTGGGTAAGGGGAACAATTTCAGAAGTTGAAATCTTAAATATTCAGAGAGAATGCATAACTGTCCAAAGCATAAAGAACTTAGTTTTATTAATGTTAGCACTAATAAAATTAAATTACAAAAACAGCTATAGCTAGGGCAATACTGTATAGAACTAATGTACACTTCTCCCTGTAATTTATTTTAACTCTTTAATACTATAAAGAAAAGAGTAAAGCTTTTCCAAAAATGTTCAAAAACTCATACAAAGGAGATTGGCAAGATACTTTTAAGTGAAAGTCTGGGAAAATGATCACTAATTCCTAATCAACTTTGCAAACATAACTTTTTTTGCTTGGTTGGGCTTTTTTATAGTATAAAATATATAAAAAGAAAAAGGCAAAACAAAAAAAAAATCCCACAAACCAAATACAAAAACATTGTAAATGACATATTTTGAAATGTGTTGAACAATAAATCTTCTGATGTTCTCTTTTCAGACTCAACTATGTTTTTCCTACTATAGGTAAACTCAATTAATGCTACTTAATAATGTGAGGACAGTGTGTGATAGTCACATAGCCCAAGACACAAAGATCCTTCCCAAATGTTCTAGTTTACTCTGCAAAATATCTGAGTCTTAAAATTTCAGTCAGTATATTAAGAGTTGGCTGGATCTCCTCAGATGTTGATATTCTGGAAATCTGAGACTGCTTTTCGAATGGAATAAGCTGTTAGCACATCCCTTCACATTCTTTCTGTAATGTTTTACTCTACAGAACAACATCTGTGTTGCTTGTAGCTCAATCAAGGTTGAGAAAAATCTACATCTTTACCTCTATTGCTATTTCATCTTAAACCAAAGCAGAAAAATCCCAGTGTGACGACCATAGCTGCCTGAAGGTTTTACTGACAGCATTATATCTAGAAATGACAATGGCTTATGACCCAATACTTCGTGTTACCCCATGAACAAATCAAAGTGGACCAAACTACCTTCATTAATAACACATTGAAGAATATTATTTTTAATATTTCAGTCATAAATTAATTTGACATGCAAGTTTGTCCCATAATATTGTCTTTAATTCTTATAACTAAAAGTTCTACCATCTTTTCACAAGGTTGACACAATGTAAGTTTTAAACAATGTCATCCATTTCCTTATAACATAAACTTTCAATGATTTTTTTTTTTTCACTGTTACTAATATACTTAGTCACTGTCATACTCTATTTCTGCATATTTCAGGATTCCTGCATCACCCTGCTGTCTGAAACTAAGTAAACAGATGAAATTCATTGTTTGCATCCTTGTTTTCTCTGTTTCTTTAGGAGATAAAATGAACTTAAGGACTGTAAAAACTGTTTATTCCCACTAAGACATCTGTTAAACTGCGGTCAAACTTGCCATTTTATTTAAAATATCTCTTACAGTAATTTTGCCTTATGGAAGTAATTTAATGCTGACTCCATAATGTAATATGGATTTAGAGCAGCTTTTAATAAAAAAAAATAAAAATTGAATTCCAGGGGTTTGAAATTGTTCATCTCTGTCATTCATACATATATCGAAGGTGTCATTAGTGTGTCTAAACACACCATCAGATCCCAGAGCTTCCCCTGTGCACTTGCACTCCGAGAAAAAGTAGCTAAAGATCTCAGAAATAAATCTCAGCAGTGGTAATGAAATCTCTGAAGTTCATAGGACCTGCATACCTCATTGCATGTAGCAGTTGAAGTTTTGTATTTACCAGTTTACTTCCTGCTGCAGATGTTTCTTCCACTTCTTCTTTTCCCCCCTTGGGGGAAAAAAATTAAAACAAACAAACAAACAAGCAAAAAACCAACCAAACAAAAAACAACCAAAAAACCCCCACCACCACCAAAAAACCTGATTTCCAAGGCAGAAACTAACAGCACTGTGGTCTTCTAGCTGCCAGAATGTAACATAATGACTATCTGAGCATCTCCTCAGATGGCCATTCTAGCAGGTGTTGATGTTGATCCTGCTTCATTCAACAACTTCTTGTTTCCCTGGAAGAAGCTTACATCTGCTTGTGCAAATCCTGTCATCACTGCCATTTCATTTGCAAATGCCATCTGCCTTGGAACTCCCTCAGGAAACAATCTTTCTTATCTGGCTCACAAGAGACATCCACATCATTTGCACTTTTCTAGCAATACTTTTTTGCAATGCTATATGTCATTCAATGCATTGATTGTCACCTCAATCCCAAAATTAACAGATACCATTGTAACCAACTTCACCACTCCCTGTTTGCAACTCTGTGCATCATCTTCTTCAATGACATGAAATATCTTTCTAGGGTAGACTTAAAAAAAACCCCACAGAGCTGTCATGCAAAATTTCTCCATTCCTCTGCCTCTGGAAAGAACCTTTCTTAACTCTGAGTCCAGATTCAAGCTGAGGGTGGTAGATTTCTCTGTCTGTGGTTTTAGCAACATAGATAAAGCCTCGAGAAATAACTTATTCAGTGGGCCCAAACAATAAAATTGCCTTATAGTTGGCATGCACAAGCACAGCTGAAGGTTTATTATTTCCTCATCCCCATCTTTGGTCAAAAAAAGAGAAGAGCTTTGTCAAAAGCTGATAAAATCTCATGTTCATGTAATTTACATGAAAACCTCTTCTATCATCTTCAAGAAAGTGTCACTAACAGTGACAATGATGCCCGCAGATGATACCAGAACTTGGCTGTCTTCTAGGCCTATATCTCAAAGACAGCATAAACAGATATCATGTAAGCAAATTGTAAATATGTTTTTGGCAGCACTGTGCTGATCGTTGCAGTTCCTTGCTGCTTCGTAGACATTTCCATAGCTCTCAAGCAGAAACAGGAAAATGTACATTCGGACTCACTTAAACACTGTGTCAGACAAGATTAAGATTGATTTAGGTTAGCCTGGGATTCTGTAGCTAATGTTCTCCACAGAGTAAGAAATGAGATGACAACCAGTGTACAACTAAACAAAAACAACTGAAATAATGTCTTTATTTCCACTGTGTCAGACTAATCTGTGATAGTACTTGCAAATGGAAAACATTCTTTTCCAGTCTCTGTTGAAAATTAGTGCTGAACATCTTCTGGAATGTACAGGAAGTGCTTTTCCTTTTCAAATACTGCCTAATACTAGTGTCCACAAGAGCACAGTAGGCCTGAATGCCAGTCTTATGGCTGAAGATAAAAACTATAACAAATTGCTAATCTTCTGCTGTGCATAAATAACGTTGATTAGTCCACACTTTTGCTGTTAAACAGTCAGGATTTTCTGTCTGGGTGGTGAGAAATGACTGAAGGTACAGAGACAAACTTTTTCAAAGGGGAAGAGGGCAAATTTTGAAAACCTTTAATGCAAATTAAGTTATTTGGTTTAGCAGTGAGAAAAGGCTGCAGATTACTGTGTAACAGGCAGGAAGTAGATAATTATAGATTTATAAATTTATGTTTTTGTAGTTGCTGTTCTTGTACCTTTGTAAAAAAAATACCAAATTTCAACTCTAAAATTATACACCCAGAATGAATTAGCAGAACATATTAAAAATATATTTACATATTCTGTACTATAAATATACTAGACAAAATAATAGTACATTGGCCTGAATCCAAGTTATGCCAGTGATCCCAGGGGCTTGCTTGCAATGAATAAAATTACACAAATGTTTGTTTTGTAGATTCAGTCTTGAGTCCTGAAATAAGAATCTACACTTAGTTTGGTTCTATGCCACCTTACTAATCATCCTCTATATATATATATCACCTATATATATATAGAATTACATATATAGAATTTAAAAAAACAAAGGGTACAGTATTTACAGTATTTGCAGTATTTAGTTCAAATTTTCAACTTCTGAATGTACATATAGAAAGTGTTCCCCATTCTCTACATGAATATCAGTGCAATTATAGATAAGCAAGAATCTGACTATTCTCTGCACATCACAGAGATAGGCACAGAATACACCATTGACCCATACTCAGATATCAGAATTTATTGAGAATTTTCAGGAGAAGAGGGAAATTCAAAAGGCAGATAATTACCCTGTAAGTCTTTGTAGCATTCAACATATTTGTATTAGTGTGAGGAAGTTGTACTTTATTAGCAATATGAGTCAAAACCTAAGATGTTTTTACATACTTTTTCTTAAGTTATTTATGCCCTTTATTTACTTATTTAAAAGCATACAAAATTTAAAACCGTAATTGTGATACTAAGTTTTACAAAATTTAGCCCCGTATACCAAATTTATCTACATAACCTAACATTGTCTACTTAGCTCAGAAGACTCCAACACTGCAGACTTTCAGACAGAGGTAAGATTAAAATGAAAATTGGAGAACACAGTAAATAAACCATCAATAAAACAAGTAACTCAATTTCAGAGGAGAGCTGGACTTTCGGGTACTGATATTTATTGCTACATTTTTCTTCATTGCTTTTAACGAAAGATGAGTATTTGCCTGACAGCACATAGTCAAATAGAGCTCATGATTCTTCCTTTTGATTGTATTTAAAATAAAGATTCTGTCTCAATTAAAAATGTTCTATTTTTGTAAGCACAGTTATAGTGCTTATTCAGCAGTTTTTCAAATCTTGTGTAATCTCACTAAGAGGAAACTCTTGATTCTAGTTGGATTAGTAATATATGTGTCTTTTCATAAGAAGTTTTAAAAGTACTTTTTTGTATTTCCTTTGATTTTCAGGCTTGATCAATTTTCATTTGAAAAGATAAAATCCCATGAGTCTCAAACCCAACACTAATTAGATATTAAAACACACATTCAACCCAAAAGATTTACCAAGGATGCTAGTGATGAGAGCATCTTTTTTTTTTATTTTTTTTTCTGAATACATTGATTGTTCTAATTACAAACTGTAGAAAGTTAATAGAATCCCACTGTCTGTTATTTGGGGTCTTTGTGTGTTTTTTCTTTTTTTTATTTTTTTTCCCTTCTGTGTTTTCTCTTTTATGAACATTGACTGTATATTAAAAAAATGAGCAATGTTAGGATTAAGATTCTCAGTATAATTAGAAATTGAATAAACTACAGCCAAATGTAATTTATAAATTTGTAGTCTGTTGAGAACATCAAACTTTAGCTGTTTTGAATCTTCACCACGTGTCTGTGTTTAGCTTTGTTTTCTAACACATCCTCATGTTATCACAGCTGTTAGTTAAGATGGGAATCGAAGGCCAGGCTCTAGACTAGGTGGTCCACCTGGCTACTAAGCATAAAGCACCATCATTCCTGAAATCAGTGAACAATAAGAAAACAGCATTGTATTCACACACTTTTGACATTCTGAGGTGGAGAGCCTGTCTACAGATAGGTCATCTTAGGGTGTAGGCTTTGGCACAAATTAGCCAGGGATTTGAAAACATGCCTGTAAATCTGGAATAAAATCCATGAAATGCATCACTGCCACAATCCTGTAAGCATTTGAATGAAAAGAGAAAGGTTTGTTGGTTGTTTTTGTTTGTTTGCTACTTTTTAAATATTTGTTAAGTCGTAAATGAGAAATCCTAGCACAAAATAAACATACATGTTCTTTTGTATGTTTCTCTTTCAAGGTTTTTAGGATGAATATATCTTGGATCAGCTACAGATTTCTAAATAATAATTTATTTGTCACAGTTATGTAAATGTCACAGTTAAGTAAATGTTTAGGCAACACTTGCTTTTGTAAATTAATTTTTATCTATATATGAAAGACAAGGTAGACACCATTCTTAAAAGGAACTCTAGTTGTGGTCTTTAAATGAGGCAAAATCCTTTACATAGTCAAGTGAATATTTCCTTGGAATACCCACCAGAAATAATAAATGAGTTATTCAGGAAAAAAAATATTCTGAACCCCAAAGAATGTCTGGCTGTCCACAGACTGCTTAGTAATTTTCCTCATTTTGTCTCTTCTGAAAGCTTTCTCTGTTCTTGTATGGGATAGAGTTACACTCCATGAGCAAAAGAAACTTCTACATATTTATATGGCATTTTTCTTCTTTTTATGTCATGGAAATGAACAGCCAAACCATGTCTGGTTTCTGTGGGAATACTTTAGAGATGCAGAACTGCAGGGAATCCCCTTCTATCCTGAAATTCCTCCCTGCAAAAAATAGGACTGGATTGCAGTGCTCCCAGAGGTCAAAGGCAGAGGACGAAGGATGCTGCTGGCAGTGAGGCAGGCATGGAAAAGGGCATGGCCCAAAGCAGGGTGCAGCATCCCCAGGAGCCAGCTCTCAATCGTGGAGCTGTAACTGAGAAAGCTTGTCTGTGTGTATTGTACAGAGAGTCATCAGCACTACCCAGCAGACAGCCTGCCATGCCCTTTGAAGCTTAGTGAGCGTGCTGAGTTGGCGTGTCCTTGAAATCCAGTAGAAAATTTAGGTCTAGCTCGCCACTGGGCTGGAGTAGCCTCACATCCAGCACTTCCAGCCTACCTCTAGCTCTGCTGAAGCATCAGCCACATCATGGCTGTCTGCATGTGTGTCTGTGTGCTCAGAGGTGTGTGCATGCAGACCTGTCCTTAATGCTTGTCTCTGTCAGTGGTGTGCCTATGTGCACACTTACATGTATTTTTGTTGAAGTGAACCTTTTTCTATCCTACATTCCTATGAGAAGAGATGATAATGAAGTACCAGTGATATTTTGCTTGTCTTTTGAAATAGTTACCCAATGAAAACTTGTGATCAATGAGATTTTACAGTACTGGTACTCATCCTATTACTGTGTTGTTAGAAAGAAATTCAGATCATACTCCAAGAGGAAGAAAAAGGTTTCAATATCAATTTCACTGCTCCAAGGTTTTGTCTCTAGTTTTAAAATGCACAGTTAAATAGAACAGGTTTTATTATTTTGTTATGATTAATTTACTGTAATTTCTTTCAGTGTATGCGGAACATAAATGCCGTGTATTTTATGTCAATGCACTTTTACTGATTGCCTCAAATATTCATAACTTGCCTATCAAGCATACCTCAATAATCTTGGAACTGAGAGCTCATGTTAGTTCACAGGATTTTCTTATCTCTTTCCTCATTTATGTTGCCCTAGATCTATAATTTTACCACAGGGAAAAATACTGTTAAATATAAAATTGATCATGCAATATTTTTAGTAGCACTTCATTTTAATCTTACTTTCATATATTTGGTGTAATTTCAAGCAACAAAGATAACGAGAACAGCCTGTCTTCAAAGACATTTGTCTGAAGAAATATGTTTCCTATGTTCAAGATGGGAATACATTTAAAATGTAATTTTGGATAGATGTTTATATTAATTATATTGTTTGTAATGTTTATACTGATTGCATTTATAGTCATATTTCTATTGGGTACAGACCACCTTCACTTGCACTATTATCTCAGTCAATTGCAAGTGGATTGAAGCAATGACTCAAATTAAAGATAGGCATGCTATACTGCAATTTGAAAATTGAAATTATCTTGTATAGAAAAGGGCCTAAACTGTCCAATTTATTCAGTACTTTAAAGAAAGATACTTTTAAATATAATGTCCTACTTTTTGTATGTGGTTTTCAAGTGAATTCGTGATTTTAAAATATTTAATGTGCACTTCTATATTTATTGCACATATTGTATTTGTAAGAAAAATAGCACATTTTTTCTTGATATGTAATTTTCCTCTAGAGGCTTTCCTGTATTCTTGCACTTTTCCTATCATGTAGGAGGACTTAAGTGATAACACAAGTAACTAACACAGTTTGTTGTCATTTCTTTCTTCCTTTTTTCTAAAGTACACTATCTTCTTTGAGCAGAGGGAACAGAATGAATTTTGAATTCTCTCTGTGTTCCTGAGAATGCTTTTGCATAGTACTTAAAATTTTGCCCTGAATGCATGATGTGAAAGGCAACAGCAATCTTCTCTCAAGCAAAATGTTGTGATTTGTCCCTTACCAATCCGTGAGGATCTCGAGCAATTTAATCTAAATAGACTCTGCTATTTTCACACATGAGTGGGTAACAATTGCCTCTGAGGTGCAAATGTGATGAACCATTGACCGTGTCATTCAAAAAGAAAAGAAGCCACAAAAGCCATAATATATGCAGTGAACATAAGGCTAAATTGTTATCTTCAGATAATAAATTATTGAACTTTTTTTTAATGTAAACTTTATATACTCTATGATCTTTTCTGTAAACTGGATAGGTAAAAAGACATCGAAGTAATTATTGAAAACCAATTGCAGTGAGATGCAGAATAAAAGCTATTCCTTTTTATCATGATAATTGAGCAGAGCTCTAGGCTTAGTAGGATAAAATGATTTCAAGCCTCTTTACATTGTTTTGATTAGGAGATTGAAAATGTGATGTCTTAATAAAGAGAAATGTACAGTTTTAAAAACATAGCTCCTTTTCTGCATTATCTAAAATATAGGTATTTTTTCTTTGTGTCTTTCACATAAACTGCAGTGCCAAGTGCCAAATCCCAAAATTACAGATCCCATTTCCAGGGGACCTTAATAATTAACCCACTCTGGCTTTGTTAACACTCAGCCCAGTGAGCCAGATCATGTACCCTCTGCCAAGCTGATCTTCCTTCAGTGGCACACAAAACAATAGCTGCACCTCTTGCCCCTTTTTATTCTGCTCCCACTACTGCTAAGGCTCAGGAGGTACCTCTGGGCCTCAGAATCATCAAACACAAAATTAGTATTTAGGAGGACAAAGTGGCATTTTTTGTGACTGAGTTCGGTGTGCAATCTTAGGCAAAGCATCTGAGACCAAAAAAAAGTGGAATCCCTGAGTTAAGTGCTGGGTGAAGATGGTTCTTCTGTTCCTTAAAGTAATGGAACATTTCAGATCACTGACATAAAAAAAATTATTTCCAGTGGATGATGGTCTAAGTCTCCATCCACCTGGTTTCCTACTTCCCTTTTTCCATCTTAGCTGTGGTTACTTGCTCAGAAAGTAATCACTAAATCTTATAAAGGTAACTTATTATGTTTATACATCATGATTCAGTGTGTATAATTGCTCCAAGATGAAATTTTTCTGCATTTATAAATATTTTGAAAGCTTTTCTGGCAACTATGGATTTCCAACTGGTGATGTACAGATGTGAAGAGAGATCAGGTTGGAAACTGCAGGTAGAAAACTATATTCCTTTTGTTTCTACTATTTTGGTTTGGTTCTTATCTTTCTGTTTGGAATTGGTTGCCTACAGCAATGATTTGGAAATCTGGCTACAGAGATTTTTCTTCCTATAGACTATCCTTAGGGGATTTTTGAAACAGATCCCATTTCATCCCTGCTTAAAAGCTGCTTGTATGTGACATGTGGAACACCAGTGTCATACAGGACAGTTCTACACAGATGCCAGCTGCTGATAAAAGCATGCTACAAAGCTTTCAATAGTCACAGTTAAAATAAAGCTGGTTTTT
>VWYO01022686.1:0-20608 GCA_013400275.1 Rhadina sibilatrix | reverse complement strand
TTTTGTTTTTGTTTTTGTTTTTGTTTTTGTTTTGTTTTGTTTTGTTTTTTTTTGTTTTTTTTCTGCAAAAGACCTGGCCTTCTGCTTATTCAAACAATAGAAGCTCTTTTTTTCCTCTTTTTTTTTTCTAATGATTTCGTCATTAAGAAATAACATCACTTCTTGAATTACAACAGTTTTTCTTGTCAGAATGCAAAGGAGGGAATTCCCTCATCCCATCAAATGTAAGGCATAGATAGCATGCAGAAGAAACATGTTTCAAGTGAAAAAAAAGGAAGGACAGTTGGCTAAACAGCATTCATTTCTCTATGTGCAAGAAACTTCAGACTTAATGCTATTCAGGTGTATTCAGACAAAAGACATATCAATGAAAAATGTTGATTTATTCCAAATAAAACTTGCATGGAGATACATAGATTTCAGTGACTACATTTTTCTTGGGAGCCTTTCTTTAGTTTTCATTAAAGCTTCTGTTCAAAAATGAGAAAGAGAGAAGACAACTCTCCAATTACTATTTGCCTTATGGTCAGGAAAAACTCACTTGAGATAAAAAATCCTGAATTCAAGTCTGAATGACCCATAATATGCAGACCTCCAAGCCTCATTATTAAGATTTGAATGCCAGAATTACTATTAGTTATTAGGGCAATGAATTCACTTTTGAAAGGTCTCATTATAGTGCCACTTATGAAATGTCATCAAGTTATAAATATATTCCAATAAATTGGTAAAATATATATTTTCTTGCTTTCCTATTTTGTTTTTCATGACAAGCTATGTTTATTGGGTTTTGCCCCAATTCTGAGTCAGAAGATTTTCCCAGCATGTCTGTCATCTCATATTGCAGTATTTGATCTTCCATTAAACAAACACAAACTATAACCTTTTAGTTGCAAAGATAACCTTCAAACAATGAAGTGAATGTATTTGGTTTTATCAGCAATATCTCATTTGGTCTGAAGCATGTAATGAATGCAAATTTATTTTCATTTATCACACTGTTGAATATTAATACTAATGCAATCCAATTTTTAGTGTCAAGAACTATTTCTGTGCTGATCAAAGCCTTCAGGAGTAAAGATGGGAGATTCTGGTTTATGCTCTGTTCCTCCTATGAGTGCCCTTTGCCTCCACAGTCTTGGGGAGGTAGAGATTAAGAGGAAAAAAAGAAAGTTTTAGAGCCAATAGCCCTTCATGTCTATCTTAATAATAACTGAAGATCTGGTCCATTGACATCCATCTAATGTTATAAAGGTTCCACAAACATCAAAATTTCACAGACATTAAAATTGTATATCCAAGCATAGAATTAGTACAGTTCTGTTTCTTACCTTTACTGATGTGATGGAACTCTAGTGCAAATTCTTTCAGACACATTGTAATCTCTAAAAGAACATCTTAAATTAATTATACAAATATCTGAAAACTACTTCCTACCTGTCTTCCATGAAATTCTTCTGCAAAGCAGGTTAGAGTGATTGTTCTGTTTCCACTACCAAAAAAATGCAATGGCAACCACAATATCTGGAAAAAAGAATCCATTGAGCCTAAAAGAAGTCAGATTTGTCATCCATCTTGCCCAAAGGGACTCAATTGCCAATAGCAATCAAAATTTTTTTTAAAGGTGCCATGAGATAGGTGTTCCTAGTGATGTTAAAATAAATTAATGAAAAATAATACAGATACAGCTCCAAGATTTTTGGTTTGGGGGTTTTGTGTCATCTTTAGGGTTTTGGGTTTTTGCATACTACACTAGACTCTAATAGAGGAGATATAATACACATTTTGCATCTGAGAATTTCAACAGTTTGAAAAGACAGCATTCATATTAGACTGTTTTGATAAATTTATGCCTGATACAAAATACTGGCAGTTCACGACTGAAAAAGAAATAATTTTCTAGAGTAGAAAAAAATCCCAACCAAACAAACTCAACTAGTTTTTCTTAAGAATTTAACAAAAATGTAGTCCTTTCTAACATAGTAATAAATTGTACACCTCTTAAAAGGTATGAATGGCTTGAGAGGGTGGGGGTGGTTGTTTGCTGGGTTTTTTTGTGTATGATGAAATCCAACAGAAAGCAAATGTTACCACAAATAAAAAAAATTATTTAATCTGAAGCTATACCAAAATAGATTGCAGTTAAAATTTTCCTCTTTTGCACTGTAGTATAAAGAATTCTGGAAATGACTACATTATATTTCTATTGTGTGTGAAAGCTTCCCGTTACTGTTAGGATGAAGGAAGTAAGCAGATTTATTTCCACTTAATCTTTTCATTTTCTATTCCATTCTACTCTATTCCACACATCTACCTCTTCTCCTTTCTCCACACACACACATAATGTGTCATGATTTAAAGTCCACTATATTTAATTTTTTTTTTTTTTTTTTTTTTTTGGCTGCACAATGGACACAACTGAAATTAGGCCATAGTGTAATAACATGAGATGGTTTGGGTCAGAATGGGGGCAGGTGGGAGTGTGATGGTCAAAACTGCACTAGCTTTACAAAAACATTGTAGTATTTCTTAAAATAAACTGCAAAGTTTCCTGCAGACTGGGCTATACTTCCTGTCACAGAGTAACTCATGTTTCTATCATGATGTTGATCATCTTTCATTCCCCTCACTCTATAAAAATCATGTTTTCCTGTGACATGAAATTAATTACCTTCTCCTGCATTGTGGCACAAATGACATGATTTACCTGAGACTACACAAGAAACCTGAGGCAGGGAAATTCAAAGACCATCCATTCTGATTAAATCAGCAGTCATGGAATTATCCCAACTTTTTCCTAAGTAGGTACCTGCCAAATATTTTTTAACAATTACACAGATTAAAAATTAAATCAGAAAAATAATAAATATATAATAATATAAACTATTTTTATTCACTGAATTTGGGATAACTCCATTTGTTTGGATGAAAACTTCAGCTGTTTAAAATCATAGTTGCCCTACAGAGCTGAGTAAAGCATAAAGCAATTCTGATTAATGTTCCTAGGTAAGGATCTCATTTTTTCATCATTCAAGTATTAGCCCTTTTAGCAATGTATCCTTCATATCTGTGTTTTAATGATATTCTCAATTATAAAAGTTATTATGGACCTATTCCTTCAATTCTATGCAACCATGCTGATTTATTTAAAGGTAGAATCTGGCCTAACACTTCCTGTGACAGGAAATCAGGTTTCAGACATTTGTCTCCAGAACTATGCCAGCTGGTCTTTTCAGCTCAGCATTCTAGGCTAAAAAGCTTTAGTTCCTTGTTGAACTGGAAAGAAAGACATTTCAGAAAATGGGCCATTAAAAAAAAAAAAACAAAAAACAAAAAAAACCCAACAAAAAACCCAAACAAACAAACAAAAAAACCCCGATATTTTCTATAAACTCTAGTTTTAATTAATAAAAATGGAAACAAAGAAAACAAAACAAAAAATAAAATAGAGGAACTTTCCCCCTCACTAGATGTATGCAATGAAAACTCTAAAGAATTGTTTTACTGGGAAATTATGTCAATATATTCACAATTTGTGGAGCTTTCCAACCACCTATTTTGCTTAGCCAAAAATTTCCAAGTCAGCAAAAAAATGTAGGTGGAGGATCTCTTTCTTAATAAACCTGTGAACCAAGGAAATTTTATGAATGACAATAACATTTTCTATTATCTTCAATGAAACATTTGCATATAAGTTCTGATAAATATTCTGAATAATTATCTTTTACTTTTATTTTTATTTTAAAAGTAACAAAAAATGTGGGATAACCAAAATCATAATAATAACTTCCATTGCTGCCCACCAGGAGAAATACCATAGCTATTATCCTCTAAGTATTCTCTCCAGAGTCCTTAGCAAGTAGTTCTAAGAATTTAGCTTAAAATTCCAAAAAAAAAAAAATACTTTCAGAGCACAGAAAAAAAAAGCACCAAAAACCCACCACCACCACAGTCCAACCCAGACAAAAATAAACTAAACCCCCCCCCAAAAAAAACAAAAAAACAAAAAAACCCAAAACAAAACAAAACAAAAAAAACGAAACAAAAGAAAAAAAGCCCAACACTCAAAACCAAGCAAAACCAACCTAAGCATTATCTGTCTCCAAGAAAAAATGTGTGACGAGCAGTGTGACTAGGGCCTGTTGGTGACATCTGGGAACATATAGCACTTGTACATTTCTTGGTTCTTTCCAGGAATTCTAGGAATGCTCATATTCCTATATTTAATATCCAACAGCCTTGATAATCAATTGGGTGGTGAAACATTCTTTGGATGAGTTTAAAGTCCAATATTACTTTGCTTGGGACTCTGGCTGCTCCTGCTTCCAGACTATGGAGTAGCAACTGGCATGAGAAAGGCTTTGGGTGATAGGTTTTAGGAGAAAGGTATGAAAAATGGGGTGCACCTTCAAGGAGTGTGGAAAGTCTAGGAGGGAAGTAATTGGGCACATGAGCTCCATTTTATAATTGTCTGAACCCTAACTGAGGTCAATTTTACCTGTTTAATGTGAAAAAGGATGATTACCTTTACATAGCCTAGCACATTTTCTTGTTAAGTGTCCCTGTTATAGATAGCCTTTGTTATGCTTCAGTGAGGAGCCTTTGCTTTTATATTATTTTTATCACTGTGGGTGCAAGAGTGAATTGAATTAACTCAAATGAGCGTTTAGTGGGTAACTACAGTGAGGCAGGAATTCTCCCCATAATTCTGTGTTAAGTTGTCCCTAAGCTAAAAAACCTTCCACACCACATCTGCCATTCTGCATTTCCCTTGGGCAAAAGCAGAAAAAGTTAATGCAAAATCATTCCAATTAACAACCCCAATAATTTGCCAGCAACACAAGATCTTGCAAATTCTCTCTCCCAGTGCCAGAAACAGAACTGTACACACAGAAATCACAGACTGCAGCTTAAGTAGGTGGGTTTTCACTAAACATTTCTTTAGGATCTTTATTGCTTTCCATGACTATATGAAAATTTACTGACAGGCTTATTTCTTGCAAAACATTCTGTAAGCAAGCTACTCATAACAATGATAGATTTAAGGACATTTCTCATGTGATTGCTGATTAGCTTTCATCTAGAATATAATTTTAAAATATGTTAGCAATAATCTTTGTTTAATAAATATGTGCTATGAATAAAACTGTTTTGTTTTCATTTTTCCTTCTTTTTCTCTTGGCCATACCAATTAGTCTGTCTCATCATGGCTAATCAGAGCTTTAGCATGGAAGTTATTCTTTTTCATTGCATGGGTAAAGACTGTAATATTATATGGTTCCAGGTTTTGATTGGTATCTCTTGAGCACTACCTAAAGAATAATAATAGTAACAATTAACTGATATAAAAATCACATCACAGAAAAGACAACAGGTAAACAAGAAGTTGTATTTGTTAGAAATTTGCAATTAAAAAATGGAGCACACACCACACCCACACCCACATAAATTTTAGATTATAATTTAAGACATTTATGGATAGTTTTACCTGATCAAACCAAATTTGCCTCCAATTAGGGCTGGAACACCCTTCCTATGAAAACAGTCTTAGAAAGTTGGGGTCATATGATAATAGTCTGAGAGCTGTGGTTGTTCAGCTTGGAGAAGAGAAGGATGCATGGAGACCTTAGAGCACCTTTCAGTACTTACAGGCATCCTACAAGGAAGCTGGAGAAAGATTTTCTCCAAGTCATGAAGTTATAGGACAAGAGGGAATGGTTTCAAACTGAAAGAGGGTAGGTTTAGATGTTTTTCATTTCACTGTGAAAATGGTGAGGCATGGGTATAGGTTGCCCAGAGAAGTCATGGATGCCTTAGTCCTGTAAATAATTAAGGACAGGTTGGATGAGGCTTTGAGCAAACTGGTCTCGTGGAATATGTTCCTGACCAGGACAAGAGGATTGGGACTAGGTGATCTTGAAGGTCCCTTCCAACCTAAAGCCATTCTATGATTCTATGTGAAAAAAGAATGTAAGAACAGTGCAAATATTTCCAGAATAGAATAAAAAACACAAGCGAATTCTTCATCCTGTATGAGAGGTATGCTGATGCACACTGCAGGACCTGAATGCTCAGATGTCAGGACCTAGTGCTGTGACTGTCTTTATAGCCTATGTGCATGTGTGCATTTTCCCCTGCATAAAGACATGAAAGTGGTGTAAAGAATAATGCTGATGCCTGTCCCTACAGAGCACGGGGCTCTGTCTAGATGCCAGAGAGCAAATGCACATCTTAGTTTGCAATTTCGATGCAGTACAGGCACCGTCTAAGCAGGAAATTTAATATTGCTACAATGAACAAATACTTATTTTGAGAGGTCTGTAACAATGAAGCCTTTTGTTTGAACTCTGTTTTACATTTTTTTGTTTTACATTTTCTCCTGACAAATGGCTATTCAGGCAGGAGAAGAAAATTGCCCAGCAAATTTACCAACTTGGTTCTGCTTTTCTAAAGCTACTGTTTCCTGTGAAATATAATTGTACTTGGACACCAAATATAGAGGACTAAAAAACTTACTAATGCTCCTTGAGGACACTTAGAAGGAATATTGCTTTGATGGATTCACCCATCAAAATCACCATATTTCTTATATTTCTTAAAACACCATAAGGATAACAACATTATATGCTAAAGTCAAAAAAAAAAATCATCTTTTCAAAATTTTGAGAGGTGTTGAGCAAAATGAAGGTGGAGTGGGTTTTAGTCAGTAAAGTAAGTTTGATCTGTTTTACACACCCACCTAGCTACATCAAAAAGCAGATTCTTAGTATCCAGAGAAGAACTGAATGTGAAAAAATCCAATAAAGTGAGACATTTTTTGGATGAGATTTGAGGTGTCTTAGCAGTATCCAGATCAGCTTTCCAATGCAGGAAGTTTAACAGCAAGTTAAACTTGCAGGCTTAGTGTTGATGATGGACAGCGGATGGGCTCTGGCAATGCAGGTCAGTCTTAATGAACACAGCCATATACTTGAAGCAGTCTTAGCAACACATATAAAATATTGTTTCCATTATGGATTTGCTGCTCAAAATATTGCATAATAGGACTGTGTAAATCCCCTTATTTTGCTCTCTGACCTTAGTTGCTGATGGTACGAAACTGACCTCTCTACCTTGAGAGAACAAGTGAAAGGAACAAGCTCCTCCAGAGGTGGATTTTACTCCGTCTCTTAATTATTCTCTGCTGGAATTAATTCAGTTTTAGGCAAAGGTAAGGAAATCAGCCTCATAACTTAGGCAACCAGATGCCTAAGCTGCCCAAATACTGTTTTTCATCTCAACCTTTCCCCATTAAGATATAATTTCTCATTAATATTTTGCTATTTTCTGTTAATGCTGTTTGACCAATCTACCAAAAATCTGTCCTTGAATAAATTGTTCAATAAAAATTTCAAGGACTGTATTAAGACAGTAAGTTACATTTTATACAGGACTCAACATAACTGTTCTTACTTCCCCATGGAAACTTGGTAGGTATTATTGCTATAGAAAGGGATGATATGTTCACCAATTAAACAAAGCGAAGAACAAAAAAACCCCAAGCTACTCCTTTCAAATCAGCATTCGCTTTTTTTTTTTTTTTTTCCAATAAAACTCCTGCAACTGACAGCATTGTGTCTCTGAAGTTATAATGATGGAAGTGACACTAGGAGAAATCAAATGATTTGGTTTTATTATGGCACCTCTGATCAAATAATCAGTAAAGAATGGACTTCTCAAACTTGATTTAGATACATTCCTTCTCATTCCCCTTTTTCAAATAGCTTCTCTGCCTAGGAAGCAGCAGCGTAACACTGCCACCCACTGCTCCACTTCACACAGGTAAAGCCACCAGGGTAAGTAGCTAAATGTTCATGAACAATCAAGTCTTTCCAGGTACAGCCATGACATCTTTATTAACTTCTGAAAGCTCCTCAGGGTAACCTGGGCAGGCTTTGTTTACTTTGTTTTGAATCAAATGAAGTAT
This sequence comes from Rhadina sibilatrix, assembly GCA_013400275.1. Taxonomy (NCBI): domain Eukaryota; kingdom Metazoa; phylum Chordata; class Aves; order Passeriformes; family Phylloscopidae; genus Rhadina; species Rhadina sibilatrix. The sequence continues at coordinate 12,642 of VWYO01022686.1, read as the reverse complement.
GATCTTCACCTGCTGCAGTAAAGTGGCTTTGAGCATGACAGTATCTTGGTGTGGGGGGTTTTGCTTACCCACTTTCAGATGTCACCATCATCTCCAAGGCTAAACACAGTAGTGCTTTGCTGCAGAGAAACTCTTCCGCTCACTTATCTTCAAATAACAGGCAATCTCTCTGACGGGCACCAACCTTATCTAGAATATTTAGACAAGGAGAGCTTCTGCTGTAAAGCTATATGGCATGACAACAACAAGCAACATTTCAGTGAAACTGAAATACTTCTCCAAACTTTTCATTCTATCTTTCTGAATTGCTGCATTTGCATATTTTACATTCACTTGAAGGAAATAAATACTTTTGTATTTCTTTTATCAAAATGACCCTGCTTTCACTTTGCTGAACAGAAATTATTAAAATTCTACAGAGAAGCTTATAGATATTATTTGGTTTTATTTATTTATTAGTCGGAAGAAAGACTAGAACCACTTTAAACTCCGAACAATAGGCTTGTATTAATTTTAAGTGCCATGTTTGTGTGTGGTTTTAAATCATGCATTCACTTCTGTTTAAAATTGCATTCAGACTTGGAGCTTACAGTATCAAAAGCCACCTAGAAATCTTGCTGATTATATTTTTCATCTAGTTCCCAAAACCTTTCTATCACCACTGGCATTCAAAGTACACGAGGCATAGTACATAGGACATGAGGTGCTGCAGTGTCAAGGTATTAGAAATTACTGCAAGATTTTCTCATTTGAGCCCCCACCACCATGCCAGCTTCAAGACCTTTTGATATTTATAAATACTAAAGAGGAAAATTACTAGTTTTGCTCTCAAATACTCAGCAAATTACTAAGCACGGCTTTCATTCATGTAAAATTAATTCACAGGCTTGGTACCTGGCATTACTTTGCTATAAGAAATTGCATTGTATCTCACATGCATTGAATATAGGACTTAAGGAAAAAAAATCAATAAAAGAAATTAAATATAGCCAGCCTCCCTCAAACAATAAAAATCAATGCTGTGTTATCAGGTACCTAAGAAGCAGGTTTATTTTCAACATTAATCTGGATAGTAGTTTCATGGTAATTGATTTTTTTATACTTAAGCTGTCAAAAACTATAATAAGCAATGATTACTTGTTATTTTCCAAATTCCTAAAAGAATTGATTCTATGGCGATTTTGGGTTTTTTTTTTTTTTTTTTCTTTCCCTGTCTTTCTCTGGAACTTAGTTTTTTCACCAAAACAATTACTAATGTTTCTTTTAGTGATGAAAAAATTGAAAAATAAATGGCCTTAAATGCAACTGATTTACAGCTGTAGTAAATTTTTATTTGTCAGAAAAAATAACACCACCATATTGGCATTGTCTTGATTGGTAAACACTCTTGCAACTGTTGTCTATGGCTGAACTGAATGTTGCATTAATCATTGAATATGGAAATATTAAATATTAAATGGGAAATTGTGTTTTTGTTAAAAAAGAACAAAACATCTAAAATCTCACCTATTTTGACCAAACACTGTTTTTCTTGCACAGAAACAGAGCGTGTCTACTACCTGTAATACAATATGGGGGTGGGAGAGAGATATTTTCATTAAGTTTTTCTATGGGAACTCTAAAATTTTGGGAACCTTTAAAACAAACTCTGAAACATGAATTTGTATTTTTTCCTTTTTTAATATATTTAAGGATGAAGAATGGAAGACAAGATCATTCTGTAAATAATCTCATTTCATGCAGTCTAGAAACATAAGAGATAAATATAAACCTGGATGCAAATTAGCAGCAGGCTATTTCAGATTGAAGACATACCATCCTGTTTCAGGTATTAACTTCAGATTTCAAAAGGTCAGTGGAGGGGGAAAAAAGGAAAATAAAGAGAAGGATTCCTCTACAAAACCTAAGACTCCTTGGCAAATTTTCCTGGTTATTTTTTTACAAGCCTTATCCCATTAATCCATGTGCTTAGAGGAAGAATATTATCTAGAGAGTAATGAACAAATAAAACAATCTTTACACTGTTTTGATTTATTCTGACAACCCACAAGTAAAGTTCCTTTTAGTTCCCCAAGACAAATCAGAGCATTCACAGTCATACTTATCCCTGGCAATTTGTAACGACAGGAGAGGTTTATTAACACAAACTTGCTTTCCATAAATAGCAGAGGCATCTGGAGCAGCAGCCAAGTTTGAGCTGGCAAAATTAACATAACAGAGAGGCATCCACCTCCTCCTCTTTCACAGATAGCATCAGCATCAGCATTGGTAGCCCTTGCATGGCATCTGATCACATTTATCGTGAGAGGGACATTGATGAAGGTGCTATGGCCGTAATACTGACATGGAGTTCTGCCCCAGAGAAAAAACAGGCAGATACATAAATTCTTCTGTAAGCATTGTATTTTTCTTGTTATGATCTTTGGGATGAAGTACTACAGTCTAATTTTTTATTATTGAAGAGGTAAAACAATAAGACACAGAAGAGAGGTTTTTGACTCCATCTCTCTACTCAACTTTGAATGCACTCTTCAGTATGTTTAAACTATCTATTGTCCATTCTTGTTTTAAATGTCTCAAGATTTGTAATTTTCAAGACCTGCTATGTGAAAATATTCCGTATTTCAGTACCAAACATTATTAAAATTTTATTCACTCCCATTTTTTGTTCAGACATGAAGCTTAAATCTTTCCTTTTCTTAAATCTCAAAAGTAATTATTCATAATTTTCCTTTTGTACTGATTACAGATTTATGCTAATAGCAGCTTTTTCCCTGTTTCAGCTAGCACAGAAGAATTTCTATTATGATCTCTCTCATTTAGCTTTGTGAGTCAATTTGTGTTTTTTAATACATTTTTGGTCCCATTTATTTTAAACATTGTTACATTCTCACCTTCCTTTTCAATGTTAAGGTATAGTATTTCTTTTACTATCACTGTACTTTAGGCTTTTCTATTCCCTGATTGTTTCTGACTTCTGTTTGAGTTTTTTCCTTGTTTGTTTGGGTTTTTTCCTTTTTTTTTTAATGGTCAAAATATTTCATCACTACCTTTCTGGCAAAAAGATGCCAAAAGACTCAATCAACACTGCAAGCCAAAGAAAGATATGATGGAGGTTATAAATCTTTGTAACTAATAAAGCCAAATAAACAATGCTTGTTGCCACTGACATATTAAAACATAATACTATTCTATTATTTAAATATTCTCTTTATTAGAAGATCATGGAATAGCCATTAAACATGACAATTTCCATTTTTTTATTTTTCTATTTATTTGGTCCTGTCTAATGTGCAGGGAATTATATTTTGATAGCACAAGTTAGAAGTCATGGGATTTCTCTTTGAACAGATCACACTTTTTCAGTTGAGATGAGAATGTTTTGCTTTTGACATTATGTACTCTTTCTGTGCATTCTTCATGTTAGATATTGCTGCCATTATTGCACTAAAAGTCAAATGTTTGCCCTGTAGAAAGAGCAGTAAGAAATTTTTCTGATGATGACTCACTATATGATATAATAAAATGCACTAGCAGTGTAGGAGGTTATTGATTTCAATGGTTTTAAAATAAAAAGGAAGAAAGAAATCAGAAAATGGGGAATCACTCCTAGGATGAAAGGCATAGATTATCACGGGCAGATGTGCAGACTTTGTCAGAAACCACAGAAAATCTAAAAGGTCTTGCAGAATATTCTCCCTTTATAAGTCAACATTCATCAGTATCCTGAAAGTCAGTGTCTCAAAAGACAGGCCTATGGCCTCTATGATTAAAAATAAACAAGCCCAAAATAAAACAAAAACAACTACAAAATAACCCCTTCCCTGCTCCCCACCCCAAAAAAACCAACCAACCAACCAAACAAACAAAAAAACCCAAAACAACAAAACCCCAAAAAACCCCACTTCAGTGGGTTCTTCTGTACTTTTCATATTTTCACACAGTTATTTGTCACCATGGTATCTTAGGACCACAACTGTCAGCAGAGCTCCTTTGTGACAGGCCCTTTATACCTGCAGACAACAATAAGAGCCAGGCCTAGCTCTGAATCAGACACAAAAGGAAGATGTCTTGCAATGTCACCTTCTAACAGTATTGCACCAACAATGGATAATATAAGCTGTAATGTTCAGTTCATGCAAAGGATTAGAACATGGAAGTAAAAGTGTTTCACTGCTTAAGAGAAGTGGAACCTCCATAAAAATCCAACATTACCTCATTTAGTTTGACTTCCAGTGGTTAAAAAAGTATATGCTCTTAGTACGAACAGGTAGTACTTTCACAATACAGGGGAATCACTTTTCAGGTATACTGAACATTTTCTTTAAATACTTGAAAGTTTGAAAGGTTAAGTGACAAGGTTAAGTGTCTAGTTTTGCACTCTTTTTGTACCTAGTATGCTCTGAGGTTTTCCTTAATGATAGGATTAAATATGGTTTCCAGCTACAAACAGTTGCTTGTCGTTCCCTGTAGGTTAGTCTCTATATTTTGTGCTTATCACAAACAAAGAGGAAATAACTTTCTCAGTCTTTGAGAGTCTCTTAAAATGCACACACTTTGGGGAAATCATATTTTCTTGAAGGAAATGAGGCATGACCAATCACACAAAACGTGAGAAAATCCCTTGATAGGTGACCTTTGCCATGTGTAAAAGAAGCTGTTCAGTGGCTGAGGTTTCATGGATTTCATGCATGAAAATCAGATTTTCTGGCCACCAGTGCTGTTCAGTAAATAAATAATCCATCATTGTGTCAAACAGTAGAAACACGAAGATACTGGCATTGCTAGCTGAATAGGGGTTTTTAGCTAGCAACTTATGCAAAGCCTACATTTTGTCTTCGGGAGCTGTACATGTCTTTCTTGCAGTGCTTAGTTTTCATTACTTGAACTTAGGTTATTCGTGTTTAGGATAAGGGTGAAGGAAGTTTGTGGTGGGGACTATAGCCCAGTTTGACTGTATATAACCAGGTGCACATATATAAAAAGAATAACAAATAATGCTATCATACAATACACTCCAAGAATGGGGTTTTTTTTATCTTTTCACAAGGGAAAAAATCCTTCTGCATTGTACTGTTTTATAATAATGATAGATACTTTTCTGAGGTATGCTAGAGCACAGAGAACAACATCCTTAACACAAAGTCATTTAGCTAGGTTTCACTTCAGTGTGTGAAGTCAATTTGCATGAAATAGTAAAATACCATTTTCTCATCCCTATTCCATAATTCCTGACCAAACTTTTATTTATAAACCACAATTTTTTCTGTTACATGTAGAAGATAGTCTTCTATGTTGACTCTAGAAAAAGTTGCATTTTCCTTATTCTTTTTCATAACAAAACTGTAATGGAATGGGTATTTAGCATGAAATGACTGCACAAATGAACTTTAGGAGTCAATACTAACTCATTGTATAGTTTTCTCTTTGTTTTCCTTACTCAGGAAATTATCTATATTAGCTTTAATTTTGTTTATCTAAGAATATTTAATCTCTTGATAGATTTGATCTAATATCTAGGATTCTGATTCCTTATCTTATTTTGCACAGTTTAATTGCCATTCTTATAAAACCAAGAAACTTTAATTATTATATGGGAAAATTCTTAACTCCTTAGAGCTCATTACTGCAGTAAATAGCTCTCTTTTCCCATTCACCTTGTGGTTTCTCTGGACAAAGAGCCATGGTTTCCTCAATCCACCACAAAACTGATCCTTACTGCTGATATGAAATAAATAAATATATAAAGGAAATTTTTAATTTTTCTCATGACATGTCATTTTTCCTTTGCTACTTGTGTGCTTTAGGTCTTGGGAACAGGAGTTATTTATCTCTTTTCTATCTATCAAACACTACTGGAGGCGGGTTACTGTGCTCACTTATTTTAATATGCTGAGGTTACTGTGCTCTTTTTAATATGCTGCATCATGGACTCAGTATGGCTTAACAAGAATAACAAATGTGATCTACAGTCCCATTAAAGTGCATTACTAATATAAATCCATGTAATTAGATACAAAAAAAGAAGCTAAAATAATATTTTAATATATTTTTATTTTATTTTTCTTAGAACTAAATATTTTTTCAGAGTTACAAACTTTCCTTCATCTTCTTTAAAATTCACACTACTTTAGCACTTTAATATGTAAAGATTTATTAGGCTTCTCCTTAGTACACATCAGACTAAAAATTCACTATTGTCTTCCATCTCTGGATCAAGTTAAATTATTTTGACAGAAGAAATAATGGTTAATTTTTTTTCATAATCTTATATATCAAAATTTTTAAATGTCCTACCATTCAAATATTTATTGTTACAGTTTTTCTTTTTTATTACTTACTTATACTGAGAGGTTGCATCAGGACAAATGCTAGAATCAATTTGTGCATTTGTGCATGCACACACGAAAACACTGAAGGTTTTCTTGAAATTTGTCCATCCTGGTGTGAAGATCAAGACAAAAGATTTTCCGATACTGTCAGTACATATGCTTACAGAGAGGACAATAACTGCCTGCCTACTTTTTCCCAGTTCTGTCCTCTGGTAGTTCTGGTAGACTTCTACAAGTGCAGAAGTGAGTGACAGATTTCACAGACATGACTCAGCACTCCCTAGGCATTTCTTCAGTTTTAAAGGAAACTGTTCATATGCTTTTTTCTTCCCTTTGTGATAAAATTCTGAAAAGTATTTCATTATTATTTGATGGCTTGTTGAGGAAGTTGCTGGATTTTTATTGTGACTGAAAGTAGCAGTGGGTGTACGCTGTATGAATGTAAACAGCGTGACTTTTATAATGGGAATAAAGAATACAAGCAAGTAAAATGAAACAAACAATGAGAACTCGCTCAATGGCAGGATCTAGACTTCAAAAAGTGTCACTGCCATAATGTCATGCTAATAGAATATAATATGGCAACACTTGGAAATGATATTCTGATATTTTCATCTATTAGTTAGATTTCTAAGGCTTTCTCCATTGACAGGTGGGTTGACTCTCTTTTATTTATCAGGTGGCAGAATGAAACCTTAGCCTGTTGATTATTACAGAAGATGAAATATATAATCATTTCTTACAAAGCAGTCATAGTTCTCCAAACTTCTGTCTGTACATGAATACGGTTATTTATTTAATTATTTGTTAAAAAAAAAAAAAAAATTATTGAGTGATTCTACAGGTGTAAACTGGGTGTGGGATTAATTTGACTTAAGTTTACATGTCTAAAAGTCTCGTTAGTCATAGGTCAGTCATGCTAGACCATCCTTATAAAACCAGTGGAGAAAAACAGACCTAAAGGAAAAATGGCACCTCTCCTTTTTTAGACAGCTATTTTAGCATGAGGATAATGCTAAAATTGCTAAATACTAAAAATGCTAAAATTTCTAAATGCTCCTGTTTATACCACTCCTGTTGATTGGAAAGAAAACCCAAGTTGACTGCTTTAGGCTCAGATGGTTAATTTTAGATATATAGATTGTCTGAGATGAATCCTATCAAAACTTTAAAGGTCTGAGTGACTTTAAATGTCCATTCAATGTGTTTGTGTAACTAAGCTAACATTGCAATTTAAACCTTAGTTTTATCTTCCTGATTAAAGATGCCTGCCTTCAGACTACAGTCATATTATGTACATACAGTACATAATAACCCAAAGAAATACATACCTCCCCAAAGGAGTAAATAATTTATTTTTTGTGTGGACCAACTCTTTCTTTGGAGACATCTTTCTCATTAGCAGCCATGAAAAAGAGGGCTAGAAGAATTAAACTTAATTGAGTTTACAATGCACACTAGAAGTTGAGAGAAATTAATCCAGGCTAAATATACAGGACCTGGGCTTTACCCAAACATGAGGGTGAAGAGAAACCAGGCATTCACATCCACTCCAGAGTCCCTTCTTTACCTAACAGTTACTAAAGTTCCTAGCAGGAACTTTACTAAAAGTTCCTATCACCATTTCACTGGCAACAGTGAGGCATTTACCTTGCCCCGACACTTGCTGCTCCTCTCATCATACACTGGGCCTGCACCATGCTCTGTAAATTCACTGGAACTCCATGTGACTTCATGGTGCCTGTGACTGCCACTCTTTTACACACTCTCCAAAGGCCTGGAGCCTTTTGGAGATGCAAAATCATTGTTGCTCATCCTCTGTCTCCTGCCAAGCCTTCACTCAGCAGCAGTGAGGAAGGTCATGGTAGATGGGCCAGAGAAGATGGGTGTTGAGAGGCTGCTGCTGACAGAAGCACAGCTTGCTCTGAGCATTGCTGCTCTTTCTTCCCCTTTCCTTCACCTCCTCCAGATCAGGGTGGATAACTAGTATCTCCCCATTTCTAGCAGAAAGATTCAATCCTACACCTCCCACCTACTTCCTCTGAAGGTCTAAAGACAGCCAACTGTTGTTGCTGTCAATTGCTGGTGGTTTTTTTTTTTTTTTTTTGGGGGGGGGTGTTGGTTTGTTTGTTTTTAAAGGTTCTTAATTTGTTTTAAGTCTGTTTAAAGGTTCTTAATTTGATTTTAAAATATATACATTTTTATTAAGCCTTTTTATTAAGACTCTGTGTACAAAATAGACACCAACTTTTTGTTTTAATTTCTAACAAATGCTCATTTTTTTGTTTTAAAAATTTTAGAAATTCCTTTTTTTTCTCTATGCTATGACTGTGCTGAAAATAATCCATGTGGAAAACATGATATAAGATGACTAAAAGGAAAGGAGTTTAATTGCTTACTTTTATTACATACACTTCAAACAACTAACTTGAATTTTCCTTCAAATTTCCTTCTTTCTCCATCTTGCACAAAAGACCTCCACACTGTTCTTATAGAAGTACTTACAAATAAAAAAAAAATTGTGAATATTTGTTACTGAGTGGATAAAACGTTAGAAGAAGAAGCCATCTCCTCTTATAAGCATTGAGTAACCATCCTTCCCAAGGAACAGTTTCTAAGATATCTTTCTCTATTTTTGATAGTTTCAACTTTGAACCCAGCAATGACTATAGTACTAATTTTGTGATTCACATTTAAGCTTTTGAAATTTCCAATTTTAAATTAGAAAAGCATACATTTCCTTGTAGCAGTGGTAAGATATAGCTCATTCAAATTATACATTTATTTTGGCTACTCTGGTCAAATTATATTTACAGATAAACTAGTGGCATTTTACTTCTGTGTGGGTTGACTTGATAGAAACATATGAGAGCAAGGCTTTTGTTATAAAACTTTGTAAGATGTCTTGCCTTAATCAAATGTAACCAGATACTGATGCAGGAGCAAAAGTAAAGCACTGATGAGCTCTTAATTTAATTTTAAATGAATATTATGAATTTTAAGATTCAAATTCCGATTATGTTTTATAACATAAATCCAATTTGGTTATATCTGTAATAGATAAAGAAGTCAGTAAAACTAAACAAACTGAAAAAATCATAAAATATGCTGAGTTGGGAGGGATCCACCATATCATTGAGTCCAACTCCTGGCCCTGCAGAGCACCATCCCCAAGAGTCATACTAGGTACCTGTGAGTGTTGTTTAGACGATTCCTAAACTTGGACAGGCTTGCTTGCTGTGAACATTTCCAGTGCTCAGCCACCCTCTAGGTAAAAACCTTTTCCTGATATCCAGCCTAAAACTCCTCCGACTCAGCTTCATGCTGTTTCCTCAGGTCCTGTCATTGGTATTGAGAGTGAAGAGATCAGTGCCTGCCCCTTCTCTTCCCCTGGTGAGGATGTTGAAAATCACAGTAAGGTCTCCCCTCTCACTCTCTTCTCCAAGCTGAACAGACCAAGTGATCTCAGCCATTCCTCAAAAAGCTTCCCCTCAAGTCCCTTCATCATTTTTGTTGCCCTCCTTTGGATGCTCCCTAATAGGTCGATATCTTTTTTATGTTGTGGTGCCAAAAACTGCCCCCAGCACTCAAGGTGTGGCTGCCCCAATGCAGAGCAGAGCAGGGTAATTCCCTCCCTTGCCCAGCTGGTGATGTTGTGCCTGATGCCCTCAGGACACAGATGGGCCTCCTGGCTGCTTTACAATGACACCAACAAGATCTTTGAGAATTTTTGGGTGATTGCCACCGGGACTCATAGATTTATAAGTATCCATCTGGAGCCACAGAAGTTCAGGGTTGATTGACAGTTGATCATTCTCACAGTCATGGCTATCCATCTAAGGGCACTGAGACCCCCTTGGTCTGTTATCTGTGCTGAAGAGAGAGGCAAAGAATGCCTTATCCATGTCACCATGTCAGGTGACCATCCTGTAGTAGGTGTATACTATTTTTACACTCTCTTTCTCCATTAAAATATTTGAAAAACTCTTTTTATTGTCCCCACATTTCTAGCCAACCTAATCTCCAATTGATCTTTGGACGCATGAATTTTCTCCCAATAGAATCATCATGCTAAGCAATTCTGCAACATAAAATATTCTCTTGTTTAAAAATATTTTGTGTTGATCCAATTTTGGACCAATGAAGGTTCATTTGAAGGACATTGTAACATTAATATAAGAAAGAGAGAAGAAAAGTTAATGGAGATATTCTTAAACATTTCATCAGTGCAGCAGTATAGCTGGAATGTTGCCAAGATGTGGCATTTTGCAAGCATTTGTAACACAATTGAAATATAATCCAAGTAAATAAATATTTATTTACTCCTAGGAATGTTAGGAGTTGAACAATTAGTCACATAACTGCAGTTGGACCCAAAGGTGCAATTCAGAGAGTCTGCACAGCCATACACCACTAACAAACTCCTCATCTAAAGGAGAACTTCAGGAATTTCTGTAATTTCACTGCACAGGGCTTAGGAGAAAGGTTTTGATGAAGTCTGTTTGGGGAGGAGATCCTCTTTGTAAATGCCTATGTAAAAGAGCCTAAGATATCCTAATGAGTTTTAGAGATGCTAGATTCAAAATTAAGCTCAGTCATGAAGGGGATGCAGCTTCAATATGTCTGGATGCATCCTGAGAGCAGGTCTGCCCTTCTTCAATCCTCTTTAGATCTAGTAAAATTCATCAGTCTAGCATTTACGTTCATTTACACTGTCTGATACCATAATTTGTTTCTTCTCTAATTCCTCTGGCCAGACAGTTGAGAAAGCAGATTCTATGTTCCTCTTCCCAAAAGCCAAGGAATTACTTTAAAATCTTAATCAACAGATGAAACCTTACAATTCAGGAATAAACAAAGATCTTTCAGTAAATACGGACATATTGTCTTGAAGAGTCCTTGAGACTGATATTAGAAATAACAAAATAAATCTCCTGTCAGCCATCAGCAGTGGAGCACTGAACTCACTATGCCAATGGGTAGATATGGAAGTAGCAAATCTGGAGCAGTTCAGTTCTGAGACAAGCAGGCATACCTGTTCTCTGAGTAAAAAACTATCCAAAGAGGCAGGCCCAAAGAGTGGTGGTAAATGGAGCTAAATCAGTGCCACTGAACATTTTTTTATACAGGTGTTACATGACCCACCCCTGAAGGTGAGAGTAACTGAGGCTCTTGTTAATAGATCCATTGGTGTGGACTACAGTGAAAACACACTGAATGACCAGTGATTACACAGACACAAAAAAACCCCACGTATATTTGTACATATACAGATAGATGGTTTATTTTAGAACATTCTAGTAGCAGTGAAAAGGAGACGTAGTCATTTTGGTTATTATCTATAGAGCTATAACAATATAAAGATATCACTTAAGAAAATATATGCAGAAAAGAAAGGATAAGAGTAGATAATGGAGAGGAAAGATATCACCCCCCCAGAGATCCAGCAACAAGACTTGACTGTCGCAATTTATGTGTCCATCCGTCGTTGAAGACTTGATCTGTTGGGGGTTAGGAATGGGTTAATATACATTCACCTTCAGGTGGGAACCTCCAGGTGCCTCCCCCTGGGAAGAATTCTTACACTGTCTGTTGCAACACTGTGAATCATAGGCAGTCATCTGGTGGAAGGCCCAAGAAATGTGTCTGAGGTCATTTCAGGTGTCTGACAGTTTATGACATCTTCTGAGACAAGAGAGTGGCTTCTCATGTCGCTGAGCCAGTTATGCCCCATCAGAAGGGATGAATGCCTTCAGGCCTGTGTGTGAATGTTCTGATACCTTCCCTGGAGAGGAGCTTTACACTTAACCCAATTGTGTAAAAGAGGACATTGTCCTGACAAAAAAAACATTAACCCACTCCTTCAGGGCCTGCTTTTTATCAGTCTTCTTCCCCATCTGTCTCAAAACACAGTTTGCTGCTAAACGTTTGCCTGTGGTTGTCCTCCCATGGTAGATTCATAGTGCACTCCCTCTGCACCTGGGCTGTCCTTGTGTAGATCAGAGGTTTTGCCACCACACACAAAATACTCTCCTCCCTCTTTTATGTTGGGGGTGCAAACCTGGCTTTGCAAAACACCCTGCTTCTTTTGCAANGACATGATGTAATACAACAGGATAATGCTACTTACAGAATAATCTATGCTTGAGTACCCTTAACACTTCTGTCTCTCTCCATGGGCTTACTTTGAGTTGTATTTACAATTTTGTAAAATTTACAAAATTTTATTTTGTAAACAGTCACAGTCAAAGAATCTTCACTTCCACAGTTTAAATTCTGGAAGTAGCTGAATTTTTTTTTTTTAGAATGG
>VWYO01022684.1:45888-64307 GCA_013400275.1 Rhadina sibilatrix | reverse complement strand
AAAAAAAAAAAACAAACCCTCTCTCTCTGTCGTTTGCTACCACAGCATTAATTACTTCTATTCTGACACTCCCTAAGTGGGACAGAACCCAAAGCATTTTGGACCCTTGCAGGAGAATCTCTAATAGCTGTTTATAGCTGCTATGTTGGAGTGAAAATAAAACCCCTGCGCTCCGCAAGGCGAGGAACATCTCGCCTCTACATTGCTGTTTTTAGCTCCCTGAAGGTACACGAGGCAGAGCCTGGGGAAGGGCCCACTTGTCACCCATGGAGTAACTGATATTGGTGGGAGAGAGAAAGACAAAGTCCTGCCTGGCTGATGGGGCTGTTAGCAGAGCATCTTCACCAAAAAAAAAGGTTTTGTTTCAATTAAACCCTGTTTTCTTTTCACTTCTGGTCACAGTGACCTGAGCTGATGGGACCACTTTAGAAATCACTTTTTTTGGTTTTTTCCCCCCTGAAACTAGACCCAAAAGGAAAAAGCTTTGCCCACCACTGAGTTGGTCTTGATGATGGTTACAAGTTCCTTCCAGCTTGAGATAGTCTATGATTCTAGAAGGGTGCTTGCTGCTGGAGGCATTTTTGGGCTCCAGAGGAGCTGCTGCTTCCCAAAGCCCTGTCTCCCTCCCAGGTGGCACATCCAGGTTGTGCTATCCCTGTGGACACCCTGTCCTGCCCCTGGGAGCAGCTCCCAGACAAGCAGAGCAGGAAAAGCACATTCTTAATTAAGTGATTTTGGCTGAAGTTTTTATAACCGAAAGGCCCCAGAACAAGAACAAAAGCTTCCTTTCAGGCAAAATAAATGTTTGATGAGGTATTTAATCAAAACCAGCACAACTTCGAGGGAAGGGAAGAGGAACTGTGCTGACAGGGTGTGTTGCTGCATTTTGGAGGAGAGTAGGTGCCCCTGCTCAGGTCACTCAGGACCATCAGGACATCACCCCTGGCTGTCCTGCAGCTCCCACCCCACCATTCTGCTTTAACAAGGGACAAATGATCAGAACCTGGGCTCTCCTCAGATACCCACAGGAGAGCAGGGTGGGGGCCTTACAGGAGAGCCAGGGCTGGTCCCAGGGGTGTCCCCACTCTGCTGAGCCCCACCAGCCCCTGACCTTCCCAAAGCAAGGCTGCTCCTGCCAAGCCCCAGCTCAGCAGGTGAAAGCAGGGAGCTGACTGTGCCTGGAGGGACCTCACACCTCTTCATCCACTGGAGAGGATGCTCTGGGCCCCTTATCCCCTTCAGCAAGTGACCCATGCCAGCATCACCTCTCATCCTGCCCTCCCAAAAACCTGTATTAAAGACCTGCCTTGAATATATATATATATATATATATATTACAATTTTTTTTTCTTCTTCTAATAATAAAACATTTAGTTCTAGGTCACTAAGCAGAGGAGATGGAAGATGAGAGGGAGAGCTGCTCTGATCTCCTTTGCAGCTTTTTATAGAGGAATGTTCTGCTTAACTGCCTTGCTGAAATAAAAAACCTGCCCGCAGTACAAATGGGGAGCTGGCCCTCGGCCAAGGCTGCCCAGCTTCAACCTGCTGCTGTTATCAGCTCTGGGGCTCACTGGGAGCCAAAGGTAAGCAGTCAGTTACTGGACTGGTGTAAAAGCCCATTTTCCCTGGCTGGATATTCACAGGAGAGCCGAGCCAGCCCCAAAAACATCCATCAGGGGCAGAGCCTGAGCGAGGAGATGGGGAGGGGGGCAGAGCCCAGCTGCAGCTGGGGCAGCAGGGCACTGCCTGGAGCAGCAAAAAAGCACCACGGGGACACCAGAGCCAGCCCAGCCCTGCTCCATCCAGTGGCTTTCCAGTGACACCAGCACCTCCCTTCCCACGTGAGTTTTGTTAGGATTGGAAATGTTAAGATTGGAAAAGACCTCCATCACTAAACCATAACCCCAAGCACAGTTCTGTCTGGTTTTGGAACACTTCCAGGGATGGCCACCTTGCTCTGCTGCGAGTCTCAAGTGTTATTTTGAGAACAACTCGGGAGAAATCAAGGGAAAGGGAGTGAAAAGCCAGTGCTGCTATCTGGCTGGATATGACAGGGTGTGTTCCTGTATTTTGGAGGAGAGTAGGTGCCCCTGCTCAGGTCACTCAGGACCATCAGGACACCACCCCTGGCTGTCCTGCAGCTCCCACCCCACCATTCTGCTTTAACAAGCGACAAATGATCAGAACCTGGGCTCTCCTCAGATACCCACAGGAGAGCAGGGTGGGGGCCTGGCATAAATTCAGAATATGAATTCAAACCACTGGAAGTTCACACACTCCTATAGCAATATGCTGTAAAGCTTTACACACATCGATTTAGGAAAGGAGAAAAAAAAAGAAAAAAAAAAAGAAAAGAAAAAGAAAAAAAAGGAAAAAAAAGGCAGTTTGCTTGTTTTTTATTCAGCATTATGAACCAATAAGAGAGCAAACCCCAAGTCATTACTGAAAAGCCAGCGCTCACGTAAGCCTTACAGAAAATGTCTGTCTCGTGGCTTGATAGCCATAACAAAAATGATTAATAATCTGCTGCAGACACTTATAATTGCCATAGCTTCCTCTTGTGAATTTAAATAGCTTTCTTGAATTACTGCCTTTGACATAATCAATAAAGCTGAGTTATTGCTTTATCAGCCAGGTCTCTATGGCGGGGGAGAAACAGAAACCCAGGGGAGACAAAATCCCTCCAAAAATCCAAAGCCAGGGGGCTTGTCCCCAGCAGGGCTGGGCCACTGTGGCCCCAGAGCCCCTCCAGGCTTATTTATATCCCTTTAAACAGGCCTGACAGCGAGCTAGAGACAGAAGGGGAACCCATGGCAGCCCAGCAGCAAATATTTAATGACTACTTGTAAACCCAACAACATGTTTAACTTCTCCCATTCCCTATAAAAGGGCTCCTATTTAGCCTAAGAGGACTCTGAAGTTAAATACAGGGTCTTATGACCTGCCAGGGTGTCAGGGGGACACAGGGAGAGTTTCCAGGCCAGGATTTCCATCCTCTGGACGTGGAATATGCTGCGAGTCTGTCCCAGGGTAGCCCGTGCCAGCAGCACAGGGATGTGACTTTTCCCTGCCCCCCCAAATTAAAAATTTTCACCACAGCCAGCAATAAGGACAAATACTGCAGTTTCAAGTTTTGGATAAAACTCAGAAATTTGTAGATTTTTTCTTCCCCCTCTCTTGAAGAAAATAATAATAATAATATTTCTTTCTAACAGGCAGAAAAAAAGCAAGAACTACCTCCGAGCTCTCAGGAAACTGTGTTAATTTGGCAGGACCCTGCTTCAATCCAAAACCCTTCCACAAGAGCTTTGAAGGCTGAAGGAAAGCATTCCAAAGCCATCAGCTGGATAACTTTGGGGGCCAGAGCAGGAAGTCCCAAGGAGATGCTGCCCCGTGCACCCTCCCTGTCCTGCAGCTCCCACCCCATCATTCTGCTTTAACAAGGGACAAATGATCAGAACCTGGGCTCTCCTCAGATACCCACAGGAGAGCAGGGTGGGGGCCTGGCATAAATTCAGAATATGAATTTAAACTGCCCCATGCACCCTCCCTCTGGCCTGGCCAAGCACAGCCTCTGCTCCTCCTCTGCCTGCAGAGACGGCTCAGGGTGGGTTTGAGCAGCACCAAAACTCCCCAGAAATGCCCTGGGGGAAGCAGATCCTGCTTTTTGGTGGGAAAGGAGCCTAAAAATGAGATAAAAATCATCTCCCCGAGGTCAGCAGTGTCTTGGGGAGCAAGTGGTCTCACAGAAGAGAGAGGTTTTCGCTTCTGAGGCCAAACTAAATGTTGACTTTTTATTAGATGGGGTGGTTTTTTGGAACTCTTATCTCTTTCCTTGGCTGGAGATGGAAACAACCATGCTGGTGAGAACCCAGTTTCAAATTTGGCTACCCATCACAGACAGATAATGCACTGACAAGATTTCCTTGGTCAGATAAAGGGATTTTGCTTGTTTTCAAATTCGTGCCTTTGATAGATTCTTTGAAGTGCAAAATATTTCCTTTTAATAAATGCTGCACCATATTAACATTAAACCATTTTTTTCTCTTCTATGAGAATCCCCTGCCAGATCTGCCCAGAAAGCAAAAAAACACCCCTAAAATTAGGAAAAAAAAAAGAAAAAATCCCCTGAGGTTAACAAGGACTTCCCATAACTCACTCTGAGTCTCTGCCCTAATGGAGATGGATGAGTCACAGGTGGGGCCGCTCTGAGAAAAATCACATTTTTCATTTTGATAGCACCTTTTAACAGGAGCTCTCAAAGTGCTTGAAAACCCTTTAGTGCTGCTTCCCAGGCATGGGGCATGGATGGAAATTCCCCTTGAGAGAGTGGATCGAGGCAATCCTCCGGGTTTGGTTTTGTTTGCCCCTCTGCTCCCTGCAGCAAAACCCAGCCTGGTGCCACCACAGCCTCGTGGGTGCAGGACAGGAGCCCACACCATGCTCTAACATCAGCATCCTGGACCACTGTTGCCCTGCCCATGAATAAAGAAATCCCCAGGCTTTCCTGGGATCAAAAAAAAAAATTAAAAAAAAAATATATATATATATATAAACACACAACAACAAAAAAATCTCGCTACTGCTTTGCTTCATCTGTGCTCTCAGCACCGTGGAGGAGCCAGCACAACAAATATTTCCCACAGGATCATTTCTTTCTGAAGAGATAAATGAGCAAAATCTTGTTAAATTGAAGGCCAGAGACAAGTATAAAGTGGGATTTTCCTGTCTAGGGGAAAAAAAAAATAATAATAAAAAAAAAAATGTTCCTTTTTCTCGACTAACCGAAGTGTGCAGCATCTTTTCTTGTCACCTTAATTCCCCAGTCGCTTCCACCACGCGTTGGGAAAAGCCTTGCACAGCAGGAGAGCACCCACCAACACTCCCCTCACATCTCTGGGGGGGAAAAGGGGATTAAGAGCCATCATCAAATCCCAGTTTTAGTGGAAACCTTTCTTTAATTCAATCAGCACCACGGGTGTTATTCCAGCGGCGACACGCTAAGCTGATACACGGGCACGCCTCTGCTGCAGAATTAGGGAGACTGAAGAGCAGGGGTGGAGCAGTGGAATTGCTCCTGGAGAGGCTCAGCAGCTGTCTGGGGGTTTCTGCAGCCCCAGGGCAGGGAGTGCCCCTGGGTGGGACAGGAGGCTCAATTTAGGAGCATCATTTTGGGGGAGAAGCAGATGAGACTCCCAGTCAGAGATACAATTTAATAGGAGAAGAGAGGGGGAAAAAAAAGATAAAATAAATGGAATAATACAACTTAACACACTGTTGGTCAGGGTGCTTGAAGCAGTCCAGAAGTGAGTCCTCCTGGAGTGGCAGATGTGGTTCTGTTGGAGCAGAGTTGACCCCTGAGAGAGAGAAGGGTCCAGTCTTCCTCCAGGAATCTGGTGGAACCAGATAACTTGTGTTCCTGTGTCTCAGTTTTATCCAGGTAGGAATGGTTGGCTCCTCCCTCTGGGTGGAGCATCTCTCAACAGAATGTGTCATGCCCTTAGTGAGCATTAATGGCCCATCAGCAGAAAATATCCCCCTGGAGGGAGGACAAGGGTGAAAGAGATAACAAACACTGCCCCACCTGGTTTGAACAGTTGGCCCATTATCAGAAGGCATCCACCCCCCTCCCCCCAGAGTTACAAGAGAGAAAGAAAAACATCTCCCCAGCTGCTTTCAACAAATTAAATAGAATACACATCCCCAGCCCCACAACCCAAGACAGGGGCTCAGGCAGGGACACAAAGATGGGGTGTGAGAGGGGCATGAGATGCCAGCTCCTGGGAGGTGTGAGTTCCATCAGAGGTGGTCATAAAATTGTAGAATGGTTTGGATTGGAAGGGAGCTTAAAATTCATCTTGTCCCACCCCATCCATGGGCAGGGACACCTTCCAGTGTCCCAGGCTGCTCCAAGCTCTGTCCAACCTGGGATCCCTGTGCCATGGCCTCCCCACCCTCTGAATAAGGAATTTCTTCTTAACATCTAATAGAAATCTTCCCTCTTAATTTAAAACCATTCCCCCTATAAAAAGTTGCTCTCCCTGTTTCTTAAGCTCTCCCTTTTAAACACTGAGAGGAGATGACCAGACTACAAAGCTGCCAAACCCCAAACACAGGCTTGGCTTGGTGAACACGACTGCCTGTGCCTCAAAGCTGCTCCCCTGCATTCCCAACACAGCCTCAGAAAATCTCAGGAAATTAAGAAAAATAAAGATCCCCTTGCAGCAGCAGCTGCAGGAACAGCGAGTGCTGGCAGCAGAAGGCAATGCTCTGCGTGCACTACCACTGCAGCTGTGACACCTTCTTCAAGGGATAAAACAAAGATAAAGTTCCCACCCCCAGCCCAAATGACTGAGGATGGCAAGAGAAGCTTCTGGGGAAAGGGAGAAAAGCAACCTGACAATTCCTGGGGATGGGAGATGCTCTCCCAGAGCTGAGAATTCCTGGGGACAGGAGATGCTCTCTCAGAACTGCTGTGCAGAGTCGTGCTGGGCTGGATGCTGCCCCAGCCAGGGTCAGCCCAGCTGGGAGCCTGTCCTGCTCCTTAGCCCCCTTCTCCCTGGCTTGTGCTGTCCCCAGGGAGGGCTGCCCCTCTCCGGGGCCTCCTGGCACCAGCGGCCTCCCTCTCTTCCTCCCCCCACACTGTACCTTGTGGGATTGGGAATTTTCACTCCCACAATCAAATGATTTGAAAAGCAGAGGGGCCAGCTCCTGCTCTCAGCTGCACAAAGGAAATTCCTGTCTGTCTCTCTGGGGCTTTGCTTTATCCGTGCATCCGTACTGGAGCTGCTCCCACCACCACCTTTTAATCGTTTGTGACTCCTACTTCCTCCAGCTCCTCATTCAGCTGCTTCAATCACCAAGTTTTGTGATTTCCTGAGAGCAACTACAACAACAACCAATCCAAAAAACCCCTATTAAAGCTGAAAACAAGCCTATTGAAGGGCTGCAGCTCTGGGGCTCAGCGGTGCAGAGCAGCAGTGCGAGAGCCAGCTGAGCTCCTGGCCCAGGGGAAACCCTTTGAGTGCTGGGCACCTTGGCCAAAAACTGTAACCACAGACTTCAGAGAGTGCCACGATTTCTGAGACGTGGCTGTGGGAGGCAGCAGGCAGGGTTGGAGCAGGGATGATTTGTGCAGCAGCCCTCAGCCTGGGCCCAGCTGGTGCTGCTCGGGGTGGAGCCTGCAGCTGTGCCAAAGCCCGTGAAGGATGTTAAAATGATTGGTGCTGGTTTAAGTGATCCCAGCCTGGCTTTGAGCAGTGTGGTGTAAACAGGGGTAAGTGGCTCTTTGGGGGACTTTTTGCCCTGAATTCCTAAGAAAAACAACTGCCTTGGCATCCCACAGGAGGTGAGGGTGTAAATAATCCTGAATGGACACTGGAGCATCGCAGGGACCACGAGGCACAGCCCCAGGGTCAAAAGCTTGCTTTGAATGAGGGAAAAGCTTATGATGGGGAAAAGAACTTGTGGGCTTTTAGGCACAGAGCCAACAAAGGTGCAAACTGAAGCAGGAGCCCTCCCCCTTTCTCCCTTTTCCAAATGGAGGGGAAAAAACAGCAGTGAGGAGAGCCAGCGAGCTGGATTTAAGAGGATGCCTCTGACCTCATGCACTCCTCTAATAAAGACATCAGCTGAGGATGAAGAAAGAAGGCAAGGGCTGAATCCAGGCCTTGGGGATAGCTAAGGAAGCATCAGTGAGGGCTGGAAAAGCCCCAAGCATGGCTCTGGATGGGAAATCTGGAGATTGATACGTTGGGTTTCGTGCCACTGCTTCAGGCACCTCCTGCTGCATTCCCATCATCTCTGGAGCATTCCCATCATCTCTGGAGCCTTCCCATCTCCCAGGCTGCAACACACGTGTGCCAAGCAGGAATACCTGGAGCAAGCCTGGCACCCAGGTGCAATCACACATGGAATTATGGATGGGGGAAATGTGCAGAAGTGACAAGACACAGAGCGCTCGGCAGAGCCCCAAGCCAGAATATTTCAAGGAGTCCCAAGCTGTAGGAACAGGCTCTTTGTGGTGTAAGAGTTCTCCTCTGAAGGGACCTGGCAGGTCAGGGCAGCCAGGCAGAGCTGCCTGCTTAGCCTGGTCCTGGGGCATGAGCAGTGCTTGGCAGAGCTGTCACTCTGCCATTTATTATTAACACATATAAATGTTTTTGCTTGAGGTTTTTATCATCCCTTTAGTAGCAAAAATGTTAACGGGACCTGAAGATTTCCAGGGTTTAACTGCCTGCCTCAGGAAGTCTCTGCAGGGTCCTGCTGGGGCTGTGACCTTTGTTTCAGATCTCCTCTGCCCCCTCTGTAACCACACAGGGCCATCGGGGGCTGTCACAGCTCCCTCCCAGCAGAGGCACCCACGGGGCTCTCTGCTCTCACAAACACCTGAAAAACTTGTACTCAGCCAAAGTCCAGCCCTTTGGCTTCTGGGGACACAACAGGTCAGTGCCCCTCTGGCTCAACCCAGGCTCAGAGCCCGGGAGAGTTAAGGGGAGGCCTAAGAAAGCAGCATTTGGAAGGTGAGGTTCATTTTTTTAAACCTCCGATGATCGGAAGACCTCTACCAAAGCTTGGTGCTCTGACTAGATCCTGGGGATGAGGGAACATCAAGAATAGCACTTGCAGCCCATGGAGGAGCCCTTGAAGGGCACATGGGGTGTCCCAGAGCTCCTGTCACCTGGCCAGGTGTGGGAGAAAGGAGCAGCAGCACCTGCCTGGTGACTGCCATCTCCCATGGACACATCTGCGACGGGAGCAGCTCCTCCAGCAAACAGAGCTCAGGCCACATGTTTAAAGAAATCCATTTAAAGGCAGCATCTAGCAAAGCTAAGAGATTCTGGACAGGAACCACTTTCTGTTTCTTGGCTGCTGCACTGAGCTTGTGGGGAGACTGAAGATATCGCCTGCTATATTAAGCATGATGGGCAGCTTAATGGCCAAACCCCTCGGGTATCTGGCCCCCAGCTGCCTCACCCACCCATGCCCCCAGCCCTTCAGGAATTTGCTCCCTTTAATGTTTTTATGTGAACGGGTTGTCAGGCATGGCAGAAATCCGCTGTGAGCAGAGAGAAGGAGACAGGGTGAACAGACATGTTTTCTAAACCCAGGAAAACCTTGTTTGCAGGTCAAGGTAAACAGGCACCACGCAAATAAAGAGCCAACTGCTGAATCCCTGGCTTCCCACAGCTTTGGGATCTGCCCTGCTGCAAGGACACGACTGGGGCCAAGCCCCTGCCACCCCAAATCCATGCCAGTGTTGGGGAGCACATTAACCCTCAGACCGCTGCAGAAACACAGCTCTCGTGGTAGACCAAAAAAATCAGGCACCCACAACGAAAGGCATGAAAAGCTTCTTGATCCCCATGGAAAAAAAGGAAGCTTCAGCATTTGGAGGCTCCACGGCAGCCTCCCCCAGGCCACCCAGTCCCGGGAGGGTGGGAAGCAGCCCCTGCCAGGGCTTACATCAATTAATGGGGAGTAGAAATACAAATTGTTTAACCAGCAGCCCAGGGACTGCAGGGAACGCCGTCCATCTCCCCCCAACACCCAGCTGACAGAGAGCTTTAATTGCAGCCGGGGGGGAGCGAGGAGCCCTGCCCGCTCACAGCCGAGCTGCACATCCCCCGAGGCATCTTCCCCTGCGAACGAGCTGCTTATTTAATCATCTGCCAGAGCCAGGCACGTTCCCAGGCCTAGGAAACACCTCTCCGTTAAGAGGAGGGAAAGCAGGAGCGCTCCCAGCCCTGCAGCAGGGCTCCCACCAAAGCCCCTCGCCTGTGCCCTGCAGCAGGTGTTTCTCACCCAAGGCACCAGAGCATCTCTACTTTTCAGCGCTCCCCCGTGGTGTTTTTGGCAGGCAACGAGCCAAGAGCATCGGGGCCACGTCCCACCAGCCTTTGGGTCATCCCCCAAAATCCCTGGGAGTGTTCAAGGCTGGGCTGGGCAGGGCTCTGAGCATCCTGGTGTAGTGGGTGCCATCCCTGCCCGCAGCAGGGGGCTGGAACTCAATCTTTAAGGTCCCTACCAACCCAGACCACTTAGATTCCACGATCCCGGCACAGCCCAGTCCTGCTCCCATTCCCACGGGCAGGTAATTTACAATTTACAGCTGCCCCTGCCGGCACAGACAAGGAGGGGAAGCCGAGGGGAATGAAGCCGGGCAAGATGCATTAGCGATTTAACAGGGGGAAGGAAAGGACTGCAGATAAACCTTAATGATCTAAATGTAACCTATAATTAACAGTTAACATGCAGGGAAGATAGCCCTCAGATGGAGCCGTTGCTACCAAGGAGAAACGTGGTCATTTATATTCCATGTGGGTCCGGGAGCAGGCGAGGAAGCTCCCACACACACGCTGCCAGCACTTGCATGTGTAAATAACAGCTCCTTCAAATGAGGGAAAGAATTTACAGCAAACAACATTCTGTGTGCTTGCTCAAGTATCTTATGTTTAAATAATAGGAGCGAAGTGATGCATTTCTGCTCAGGCACTAATCACTTCCAGGGGCCCGCAGCTCCGTTAGGGAAATTGCCTTCTTCAATCATTTAGGACCATCTATGGCTTCTCTGGACACAGAGCTGTTCATTATTTGCCTCAGTGCTCTTCTTAGTCACACGTGGATTTTTTTTTTTTTTTTGGGGGGGGGCGTGGTGTGGAAAAAATCAAAATTGGGGGTTTAAGAGCCCAATGACAGCTCTGGGCAGCTCTCAGCATTCCCTGCCAGGATGCTGGGAGGGAGGAGATCCAGAGGAGACCCCATTCCCACCTCACCCATCCCAGCCTGACACACAGCCCTGGGCAGCACTGCAGGGGCTGTCAGTGTGGGCAGTGAGGGTTGCCCAGAGCAGAAACAAAGAGAGCAGAGCAGCTCCCAGCAAGTGCAGCAGCCTCTCTCCCCTGCAAGCACACTCAGGGCTCCCCTTGCCAACCTAAACATTATTTTAACTGCAAAACCCAGCCCGTAATCCCTGTCACGCTTGGAGGCCGGCAGGTTTTTACAACCAAAGCTGGAAAACAAAAGGCCAGCACTTAGTTTTAATGCATCACAGCTTTGCCCTGACCAGGTAAGAGGGGGGAAGTCCTTCCCCCAGGGCCCTGTGGATCTCCTGGAGATGGCAGATCCCAGCCAGGGGTGGAGAGGACACGTAACCCACACGTGCTCTTAAGGCTGTTGTGCTTTTCCAACTGCTAAAATTTCAAGTAGGCATTAAATATCTTATTGAGACTATCAGCACATACAATTTGTGGTCATTAAATGCATTTCCTTTATGTTTCCCCGAGGCCAGAACAAACCTTATTTTCAGCTCATTTGCAAGAAAACTCTCTGAAGACTATAATTTACCTGCTACCAACACCATAAATCTTTAAAATTAGTTACTTAACTGTTTGCTAATGACCATGGACACGTTCACTAATACAGCTACTTTTCAATTAGCTCCCAAGAAGAAATTTGAGCAGAGAGGAATGCTTGCATTTCTTAAATGTAAGTTAAAGCTATCCCAAGATAACTGAGACAGCACTAAAGGACCCGTCCTCCCACTCCAAACCCAGCAGTTGGGGGACAATGAAGGCTTGGATAAGCTGGGTTCAGGCTCATTTCAGCACACACAGGTACACCAGAGCAGCAAATAACCCAATGATTGAAGGAAAAAGAGGGGTGTCCCCACTATGGGCAGGCAGATGGGAATGCAAACAGCAGCTTGGACCAGCACGGGCACCAGGAGGACACAGAGTGAGGCCACGGGACCAACAGAGCTCCCCTGAGCTGTGCTTTCCCTGCATCCTTGCAGCATCCCCTCCCCTTCCCTCACTCCCTCCGGAGCTGGCAGCACATTGTTACACTCCCCTCCTGCACAGGGCAACAGCTCTGCCCGAATTCCCACGTTTATTCCTAATTACCTCATGAAGAAGTCAGATACATTGACTGCCACCTGTTCGATACATAATTCATGCGCCAGGAGAAGCAATTTCCAAAAGTTCACCTTGCTGGGTCCTTCCAGGGGAAGGGAGGGCAGGCTGTTTTTTGTTTTTTTCCCTGGGTGTCAGCAATCACATGCTGTTAGCAGAGATGGATCCCTGCACGTGCCACGGGGGCAGTGGATTTCCAATCACTGCTGCAAAGCCCTGGGGTGGGGGGGCTACAAATATCAGCACTGGGAGGCATTTTGCAAGGCAGACATTTTAATTTAAATCGATGAGTTATTGATTCATTTTTCATGCAGGAAGGAGAGCTCAGTGTGTATTTCTGCCACTCCATCTGTACTTCTGATGACCTCAGGCATACAGTATAAACCTGATGTAAAATGTTTCCTTTCCTAATAGGGAAGCTTTTATGGCCTTGGACCTGAGTGAGCAGAAAGTCATCTGGGAAAGGATGCCTGACTAGGAAACCATGGCAAGGAAGGTAATTAATGTTTAGCACATACTCTCAAATTAGCCTATCCCTGAATAGGAAGGAAATGAATCACGAGCTGAACTTTTATATAGCCTCAGGGTCTTCTCAGACACTTACAAAATTTCCTGGTGTACAGGAGCTGATAAAGGGCTCAGATCCCCACACCTACAGGTTTGGGAAGGAGCAGAATGAAGCCAGGAGGGAGAGACCCATCTGCTTTTGGGAAGCTGCCCTATGCCCAGAGTTTGCTTTTTGGGCATAGGGAAGCTGGATGGGGATTTTTTTTTTAGGGGAGTATCTTCATTAGGAAGCTCAGGGACCACAAGGAAAGCTGGCTTTTGAGCTGGGACACTTGAGAGCACAATCACTCTGCAATTAAAGAAATTACCAAGATGTCATTGATCCTGGACACTCCCTGGTGGGAACCAGCCCCACACCCACCACGAGCACTGCCTGTGTTCCAGGCAGAGTCTCCTGCCACGTTCAGCTGCACAGGGCAGGATGGGGAGCTGGCACCTTTCCCTGGCAATGCAGAGAGGGAGAGAACCGTGGCTACAACACTCTCTGACTGCAGCAGGAACTCTGCCCAGGTATTGCAGGTGAAAACCACACCTTTTCCAGCCACTTTGCTCTTTTCTGAGGTGATTCCCCAGCGGTGGTTCTTTTGTCTCCCATAAATTCACACCCTCCAACCCTGAAGCCATCACCCAAACATTGGCACCCAACTGTGGGGAGGTGAGGATGTCCAGCCAAGGAACAATTAACCACCAAAGTCACCAAAGACCTTGCCTGACTGCCATCTCCCTCAGAAATCTGCAAATGCAATGAAAACAACAGGAGTGCAGCCTGGCTGTGGAATGAGCTCTGGAGGGAAGTGGTTTTCCACGGATTTCCATGAGATACCAGCAGGTCCTCGCCCGGGCTGCGTAATTGCATTCTTTGAAGCCTGGCTCATAAACCAGCAACAACAAAAATCACTTTCATGTCTCTAATAAAGCAGAACTATAAAACCACGAGCCAGCTTCCAAGGAAAGCTGACCTGTGCGAGTCAGGACACCAGCCAGGGTTTGGAGTGACTGCCTGGCCGAGGCTGAGGACACCGGCAGGAGATGGAGAGAGCAGCAGCCAAAGCAAGCCCGAGTGGAGGGGCTGTGCTGGGGCAGCATCAACCCCTGCCCAGAGGGATGTGGCAATTTTTGCAATGCCACTTTTGAGAAATGCTGTGGTTTAGCCCCAAAAGCAGCTCCCACCTCCCACCTTTGGCTGTGTGCAAGGCAGCTGCCCCCTCCTGCCTCGTACCACAGCCCACGGGGTGCATCTGAGTCCTTGTCTCGGGTTGTGGAGCCAGGGGTGTGTGTTCTATTTCATTTGTTGAAAGCAGCTGGGGAGATGTTCTTTCTTTCTCTCTTGTAACTCTGGGGGGAGAGAGGCGGGNTTGCAAAATTATAATTTGGCAGGAGTGAGGGGTTTACATTCCCCATTCCAAGGGAAACTCCAGCTTTCCCTGGCAGATACCTGTCTTTTCAAACCAAGACAGTCTTGGTGAACACCAGCAGCAGCTGGGGACCATCAGGATCAGCCCTTTCTGCTGCACCAGAGGGGTCTGACCTAGGAGAGCAGCCCAAGTGCCTCCTGCCCTCTCTCTGTGCCAGCCTTTGGGGACAAATTTGCTTCCCCTGAGTGCCCAGCAACACCTCAGCTCCCCTCTGCACGAACAAGCTGCCACCACTGGGATAAGCAGAGCAGAAAATTCTCTGCTCCTGGAGGCACAGCACCCCAGATCCAGCCCCTTACACCATCCAGGAGTATCCAGGCACCACGGTGGCCTTTATTCACCCCCAAACCCCATAGAGAGGAATAAGGTCTGGGGAAACATTTCCCCCAGCTGCCTGATGAGAGGTGCCAATGGTGCAGCCCTGACAGGGTCCCTAAAGCAAAATCTTCTGCAAGAGCCCAGGCACAGGGAGCTGCACTCAGCCAGGTGTTAACCAAGGCTTTTTGCTGAAGGAGACATCTCATCAAGGGCAGTTTTTCCTCCCCAGCACTACGGCAGAGCAGCAAACAAACGCCAGGAGGTTTTTTGCAGGTGAAAGGAAAAGCTACCAAACACGATCTGGGTAATCATTTCCGGGCTGTTTGCAGGAGAAACCCTTCTGGTAATACGAAATGATAAACGACGTGCCAATAAGTGCCTCAGCACCGATCAGAAGGCATTTCAGAGACGAGCAGGAGATGGGGCCGGCCCTGACAGTGACAAATCGGGAGTGCCGGCAGACACAGCGCCCTTCCCAAGCAGACGGTGAGGAAATGCCGTGTGTCAGCATTTCCAGATGAAACCTGCCAGCCTGCCGCAGCCCCGCCAGGCACCGCCGGGCCACTCAGCAAATTCCTCTGAGTCACTCGCCTTCAGAGGCGGCTCTCGCCGAAATTAGGCTGACTACGGGCTCGTTTGCGGAGGGAAACGCAAAAAGCCACGTTTGTCATGCACCGGTGTCCCCAGCTGGCAGCAGGGCTCTGCTTTTAACCCTCTGCTTGCCTCTCCACAGAGCTTGCCGAGGGGCGTGCTTTGGGCAATGCGTTTTGACCGAGACCCTGACACCGAGGATCTGATGCTAAAGGACATTGAAAGATTCAGAGTTAAAAAACAAACAAACACCCTAACAAAACAAAAAACCCAAAACAAAACCCAAAGCAACAAACAAACAAAACCCAAAAAAACCCAACAAAAATACACAACAAAAAATAAAAACAAAAAACCCCCAAAACCCAAAAACAACAACAAAAAACTTAAACAAAAAACCAAACCCACACAACCCCCCCAAAAAACAACAACAAAAAACCTCCACAAACAAACCAAAACAAACAAAAAAACCCCCAAATCCAAACATTTCAAGCTCAAAGCTCAGAACATTCCCACTGAAAGACAGTCAGGGATCATCAGCCCCAGGTCCCTGACAAGCAGCAGGGGCACATCTCACTGTGGGAAACTTCAGGACCGTGACCAGACAAGGAAAAGCAAGAAAAGAGAAGCCGAGCTGTGCTTGGGCAGGGACAAAGGCTGCTCCAAAGGCACCTGCACTTGCCAGCAGAGCAGAAGGAGCCTTGGCAGAGCACTCCAGAAGCGGAGCTACCTCGCCAGAACACGGATTCCGGAGCAAACAATGGCTCTTTGTGCGCCTAAAACACACCAGATGGCCCCTGGGGTGAGGATCCAAGTTTAAGGATGCACTAAACCGCCGGAGAGAGGAGCAGCAGGGATTGAGGAGCAGGCATTGAGGAGCAGGCATTGAGGAGCAGAGATTGAGGAGCAGGGACTGAGGAGCAGGGACTGAGGAGCAGGGATTGAGGAGCAGGGATGGAGCCCAGGCTCCGCAGAGCTGCGCCTGTGGAGCCACAGAGGAGCAGCAGAGGTAACGGGCTGTGACATCCCTGCTCTGCCAAGACCCACAAACACACCCAAGGCCCCCAAAGTGGTCTCCAAAGAGACCCAGGGAAGAAGCAGAGCCTCGGGGAGAGCTGATTGACCGGGCTCCACAGGGAAACACACAAAAAAGTGGGATGCGGGTGGAGGAGGAGGAGAAAAACCAGCAAAGGCCGATTGCTGGTGTGCTGCAAAGAAAACCCTTCTCCCAGACAAGTGCCCTGTGTGTGCTACCCCCTGCAACGAGTGCAGCAAGGGGGAAACCTGCCAAAGTCAGCGGGCTGAAGGGAGGAGAGCACCGAGCAGTGAGTCAGAGGAAGAGATTTTGCCTATAGATGGTCGAAGCACGGCAGAGAGCTGCGCAAGGGGGCAGATGGGGAGTGGAAGAGGCCACCAGCAGCAGCAGCACCAGATGAGGCGATGGAGGGAGCCAGGAAACCTGAGCCGTGAGGCGGGAGGAGGCTGGGAGCTGGGCCGGAGGTCTCTGCATTGGTTGTGCAAGGCAGCAAAGCTCCAGCAGCCCGGCCAAAGGCTGCATTCTGCAGCGCTGCTGTCACCGTCCCAGCGGGCACCACAAGCCACGGAGCGGCGGAGGGAGGGCACGGGCCGACGATGTGAGGAGGGGAAAGGCAACAAGAAGTTAGATCCAGCTGAATGCATGAATCAAGTGAGCCCGAAGCCGGAGAGAGTGGTTCCTACAAGGGAAATTTGTGCCCACAGCTGTTAAAACCCAGGGAGATCTGCCCTCAGGTTACCAGGGCATCGCTGGAAGGGACGGAGCATCTTCCGAGCACAAGTCTGTGCTGGAAAATGTGAAACTGCAGCATCAGCTCTGAAGACGTGCAGGTTGAACCCTCTGGGGACACCTGGCACTGAAAGGGAGGGAAGAAGAGGAGAGAATCAGGCTCTGCAAGCACAGCAGCAGGACAGGAACAGGCTGCTTTCAACCCCAAAGCACCGGCAGAGCTGCACACGGGCAGGTGCCCAGCTCAGGGCAAGGTGCTGCTCAGCGTGGTGGGCACAGGGGGGTCCCCAGCAGTGGGGTCTGGAGCATGGCCAGCCCCAGGCTCTGTTTCCACTCCCTGACACCCAGCTGAGCTCACCCAAAGCAGCCCCCAAGGAGTTCCACCCCTCCCTCAGCTGCCAGAAACCACACAGGAGTTTGCACCCCCACAGCCCCAGCTGTTCCAGGCCTCCAAGGCCAGCAGCACCCCAACTCCCTGCTGATAAACCCCGAGCTGCTCTAAGCAACAGCACCTTGGTTTCCTGTGAATTTGCAGGATTTGTCCTGGCAGCCCATCCAGGAGCACCGAGGGTCCCACACTGCCAGATGCTGCTGGCACTGTCATGGGCCAGCACAATAAATCTCCTCCTGATTTCCTCCTCTGCCTCACTTTCCCCCAAATCACACACACTGGGGCTTTTGCCAAGCTGAACTGTTAGGACAGAGGGGGGGAAAAAAAAGACTTCTGGGGATTTATTTCTTGACCCAAAGCTATCCCTTTTGGAGGAAGCCTTCCCACGCCAAGTCCTAACTAAAAAAAAATTAAATAAATAAAATGAAATGAAATAAAAATTTAAGAAAATAATAAAAAGAAAATAATAAAATCACATTCATTAGTCAGCTCACTTGGCTGGATCTGTAATAAGAATGTAATAAACTTTCCATATGTCTCTGATAAACTAGACAGCTTAAGTTATGAGCAGGAAAAGGCATCAATTTTTAAAATGTCAAAATTTGCCATGAGACTCGGGCCAAGCACTTGTTCCTAACGAGATGGTGGAAAGAGTCAGATCCAAGTTTAGAGACAAAAGAGCTGGAGGAGGACAGGCCAGCTCAGCACTCCTGGCTCCTTTTAAAGCCCTTGTTTTCCCCAGCAACTTCCATGGTGCTGTCAGCTGGCCCTCCCTGCTCCCAAACCAGGACCTGTCCCCATCTCAGCACTGCTGACCCTGCCAGGACCTCCCTCAGCAGCTCTGGGATGGGGGGTGCTCCAGGCAGGGACAGCTCTTTGCTGTGAGTGGGGGAGTTGATGAAGAAACTTTGCCTTCCCAGCCTGGGACTCCAGGCTTGGCCCTCCAGCCCCGGGGATTTGATGCATTTCCACTGACACCAGGAAGCAGTGAGACAATGACCTCCCAGGCTGACACATGTCCAGGGGAAATTACTCTGAGCTCAGCTCTGATGAGACCCAGCAGCCTGTACCAGAGCAGCTGCACTCCTCTGCAAAAGGAGGAGTTCTGGCACTCCTGGCTGTGACCCAAACTTCCTCTTGCTGCTCAGAGTCACACACAGCCACAGCGGAAGGCTGTCCCCAGGCACATTCCTGGTGCTGAGCCCTGGGGGTGAGCTGATGAGGGATGGAGCAAAGCTCCAGTGTGTCCCCTGAGGGCCAAACCTCAGGCTGACCCCACCAGGGACAGCAGCACCAGGGATGCAGAGTGGGGCTGGGGGGTTCATCAGTCACTCCAGGGCACAGAGGCTGCTCCCTGGCCCCATTCAAGCTCTGGGATGGCAGGAGCAGGATGACAGCAGGCTGGGGCTGATCTATTTATTTACATTTAATATTTTTTTTAAAAATTAAATATTTAATTTAGA
>VWYO01022684.1:12889-34596 GCA_013400275.1 Rhadina sibilatrix | reverse complement strand
CTGTCCCTCTGTCCCCCCGGGACCGCTCTCGTCCCGCAGCGTCCGCGGCCCCACAGCGCCCTCGGGCGGCCGCAGGGCAGCGCTGCAGCCCCGCCGAGCCCCGGCCGGCGGCAGCGCCGCCGAGAGCAGCGAGCTCCTGCCTCGCGTTCTGCCGCAAAAACACAAAAACCCCGCCCGCCAGGGCTTGTGCTCAGGGCGGCATCGCCGTGCTTTATTTCTGTTCGCTCGTCCGGCTGCAATTAGCACCGTAATGTCCTGAACGCCTCTCGCAGGGAGCCCAGGCGCGGTTATCGCTGCTGTTCCCTCCGGGGTGCCCCAGCCTCTGCCCCAGCCCCGGCTGCATCGCCCCGGGGGCTGTGAGCTGCTCTCTGCCGATGGATATATTCGGATTCAAGGCCAGAGCCAGTTCACAGCTGCAGTTTAACAGTCGCTCTCGGTGGGGATTTGTGCCACAGAGATAAAACCCAGCAGGAGTGGCCACAAGAAGGGACTTGGCCAGTGCTGTGTACCTGCAAAGTGCCACCTTTCCCTCCTGTGACCTGGGCTCTACCACGGCTGTTCCCATGGCCAGGCAGCCTAGGCCCACTGCAGGACTGGGACATGGCCAGCAAGGAGTGCACTGGCCCAGGAAGGGTTGGGTTTAGGTCCTGTGCCCTTCCTGCCCAGTAAGAGGAATGGAGGTGTAAAAGAAAAGTATTGCTTGGCCCCCTGGAAAGTCACAGGGCTGTCCTGGACAAAGATTTCACAAACAGTGCAACAAGTCCTCAGCTCCAAGCCAGAGCAGAGATTCCCCACCTCTGCCTCATCCTTGCCAGATGCCCTCTCTGGTTTTCCCAAGCTCCTGGCTGGAAGTGGCCAAAGCAGGCGTGGTAGACAACTACAGACTAGTAATTTTCCAAAAATATTCCTGGCCTTTGGGGCTCCTTCCCACGAAAGTGTGACCCAAGACCACCCATCCCCAGGTAACATCCAGCCCCAGGTCACCCAAGACACCATTTCAGAAATCTGCAATGCTTTAATCAAACCCTACTTAAGGCCATTGTTACTTTCATGATTGCACGTATCCCTCCTTCTCCAAAGCACAAATATCCTCATTAACACGCCAGGACAGGGTCAAGCTTCCCCCTCCCCCTGGTCAGGCAGTGGGACCAGAGCCACTGAAGGCCTCCCAGTGCCAAAGGCCACTCCAGAGCTGATCCTGGATGGCTGAGGAGGCAGCAGGGACAGCTGCCAGGAGCTGAGTGACAGCTCAGATGTACCACCCAGCTCCTGCCAAGGCTCATCTCAGCCAGCCACCGACAGCCAGGAGAGATGAAGTAACAGGGCTGTGAGCTGGAATCGCTGTGGAGCGCAAGGTCATGGCACAGAACTGGGGCTTTCAAAGTCACCACTGCTCTCCAACACATGCAAAGGCTGCAGCAACCCCAGGCAGGCTCCAGGTGCTGTGGGAAGAGCCATCACTGAAGTGACAGCACTCAGGAATGATTTGCAGCGCAGTCCAGTGACATCAAGTGGCAATAAAACCGTGAGTGGCTCCAGGACAGCCGTGCCCCGTTTGGTGAGATGAACAGTGGCTTTTAAAAAGATCACTAAATCCCATCAGTGCTACCTACACAAACCTCATTTATTTTAAAGGCTCCCATTAAAGTGCCTTTTATCCCTAGCAAGAGGCAGTTTTAAATTGCAAATAACTCCTCGGATCAGTCAGCAACAATCTTCATTCCACCGGAGAGAAGGGCCGCTAGCTGGCCCTTGGGGGACAAGGGTTCTTGAACACTGTGTGGAGGTCTCTGGATGAGCAGGAATGCTGAGCAGCAGGAATATCCCATGCTGGGCAGGGTCCAACACCGAGTTGTCCAGGACTTGACCTTCCAGAGAGCTCTGGGGATCCGATCAGCGTGGCCGTGTCCCTGTGGGAAGCGTGTCCCTGTGGGAAGGGTGTCCCTGTGGGAAGGGTGCCAGGGCGGGTGGCTCAGGCCTGGGCAGGCTCCTGGCTGGGGCTGTCGGTGTCCTGCAGCAGCGGCGTGGTCTCGGAGGAGCGGGGAGGTTTGCTCTGCCTGGCGGGGCCACCGGGGCTCTTCTCGCCGGCGCTTCTCTGCAGGGGAGGGACAGAGGTCACAGCCTGGCCACACCCCACAGTGCCACCCCGTCCCCACCCGGGGCATGCCCACCCCCAGCCTCTTTCAGTGGCCGAGGACCTGCTCTAGAATTCCAGGCTTTCTGTGCTGCCAGGCACTGACCCCCAAGCAAACCCTGCATTCCACCTGGGGCCCTGGAGAAGGCTCCCAAAATTGAGTGGCAGCCCTGGGATTGTGGGGGTGTGGTTTGGATAGAAGTGTGTGATGCCACATTTAGATAGAGTTTAAGGGTTTACAATACAGTAATAGAGATAGAAAGGAAGGTGGAGGTTTCAGGGCAGAGGCTGAGTCCTTCTCTTTCACCTTCTTCTCCCTGGCCCTGGGTGGTGTTTGTAATTGGGCAGGAAAATCTGCACTGCGGGCCAGGGGTGGTTGGGTATTGGGATAAAAGTAAAAATAATTTAGGTGTCATTTCTTAATTGGACAGTTTATTCTTAAAAGGCCTTGTAGAGAGATAGGAACCATTTTTTACTTTGCTAGCTGGAAGTGCTGTAGAACTCACAGTTTGTGAGACTGTAATATAGATAAGAATTAATAATCTGAGTCTGAACACAAAACACATCTCGAGCATTTAATCCCAAAAAGAAGATAAAAAGCAACAAGGACCCTTCCTTAAATGGAAGATTCTTGTCCCTTCTTTCTGCACCTCCTGCCCTACCAAGGGGAGGTTCTTTCCATTCCTGCCCACCAGCACCTGAACACCCAGCCTGAGGAGCTGTGTGGAGGGGCTGTGGGACCCTCAGCATGCTGCACAGCACCCGAGATGGAAGGGAGAGGGACAATTCTGCTGAGGGACAGAAGAGCCTGGAGATGCCCAGGCAGCAGCAGCAGCACACACAGGCAGCCCTCATTCCTAGGATACAGGTGCAGCCTCTGGGGAAGGGTGGGAGCTGGGGCCTTCTGGCACCCACACGGCTCCTCCTCACCTAAACACACCTACATAACAGGTTCACCACCCTCAAAGTTGAGCAGGAGCCAATTGAGCAGGAGCCTTCGAGCTGACCACGCGGGCCCTGACCCTAATTAATGCAGGAACCTCAGGAGGAAGCAGCAGGTGACAGCAGTGGGTCACTTCCTGCTGCTGCTGGGGACACAGACACCAACCTTCCCCCTCACCCAGAGCCTTCTGCTTGCTGGGGACATGGATTGGGGTGTTGTGGAAGGACTGTGAGGCTTGTCTAGCCCTTTGACTATTGCCCATTGCAGCTCCAGTGTGGGCACCAGTGATACCACCAAGAGCACCTGGAGGCTCTTTGGGTGTGGTGGTCTTTGGGTGAAGTTTGGGCTTGAAGATCTTGGAGGAATTTTCAGCCTTAATGTGTCTGTGATTCTAAAAGTGCCTACAGACCTCAGGTGAGGGAACAGAGTCAGGGCAAAAAAGATGGTTACTATTCAAGGGACACCTCCTCCAAATTCAAGAACAGTCCACCCTAACAAGCATCCCAAGCCAGGAAAAAGTGCCAGCAGGGCAACGTGGATGAACCAGGAGCTCCAAACACAAATGCAGAAGGGAAACATATGGAAGGTGGGAGCAGGGACAGGTAACCTGGCAGGAACATAGGGAAACTCTCCCAGCATGCAGGGATGAAGATAGGAAAGCCAAAACCCAACTGGAACTGAATCCAGCCAAGGATGTCAGAGACAAGAAAGGCTTCTCTAAGTACCCAGGTGACAAAAGGAAGAGGAGGGAACCATGAGGGTCCGGGGCTGGATGAGGTAGGGGACCCCAGAAACCAGGGGAAAGTCCAGAGCAAGGAAGATGCACCCTTGGTGGAAGAGGATGAGGTCAGAGAATACTTCAGGAACCTAGACATGCACAGATCCATGGACCAAGATGGGATGAGTGGGCTGATGTCACACACAGAAGGCCATTCCCTGTGGTCTTTGACCAGTCCTGGCTCAAAGCCTGAAGGAAAGCAAACGTCACCTCTATCTTGAAAAAGAGCAAGAAGGAAGACCTCAGGAGCTACAGAGCAGTCAGCCTCCCTTCATCCTTGAGAAAGTCATGGAGCAGCTAACTCTAGGAACAACCTCCAGGCACATGAAGGACAATCAAATCAGCAAGTGTAGTGGGCTCCATCAAGGGGAAACTGTGCTTGGTCATCTGTGATGAAATGACTGGTGTGGTAGAGCAGGGGAGAACAGTCTACCTGGACTCCAGGCTTTTGACACCATGAAAACCTATAAAGGGAAGCTGATGGAGCAGGGGTTGGAAGAGCAGGCAGTGAGGTGGACTGAAACCTGGCTGAACAGCAGGCCCAGAGAGTTGAGCTGGAGGCCAGGCACCATCAGTGTACAACCAGGGGTCAATACTGGGTCCAGGCCTGTTTAACATCTTTATTAACGATCTGCAAAAACTGGAGGAGTGGCTGGTACACCAGAGGGACCTCAGCAAGCTGAGAAACAGGCTGGAAGGACCCTCAGGAGGTTCAACAAGAGGATGTACAAGGTCTTTCACTGGGGATGAACAACCCCACACACCAGTACACACTAAAGGTCACCCAGCCCTGAAGCAGTTGGGCAGAAAAGGACCTGAGGGTCTTGGGGACATGGAGCTGAAGGTGAGCCAGCAGTGTGGCAGGGTAGCAAAGGCAGCCAGCTGATTCCTGGGCTGCACTGGGAGTGTTGGCAGCAGGTCCTGGAGTGATCCTTCCCCTCTGCTGATCACTGGTGAGGCCATACTGTTCTCCTCAGGACAAGAGAGATGGAGCTACTGGGAAGAGCCCAGCAAAGGGCCACTGCAGTGATTTTGGGACTGGATTGTCTCTGATGTGAGCAGAGGCTGAGAGAACTGGGACTGCTCAGCCTGGAGAAGAGAAGGCTCAGGGGGATCTTACCACTGAAAACAAGGTTCTGAAGGCAGGGTGTAAGTACAGAGCCAGGCTCTTCTTGGTGGTGTCCAGGGACAGGACAAGAGCAAAGGGGCACTTTAAACACAGGGGATTCCATCTGGACATTTAAAAATACTTTTTTTTTTCTTTTTCCTTTTTTTTTTTCTGTGAAAAGTGTAAAAACGGGAACAGGTTGCCCTGGGGGATCTCCATTCCTGAAGACATTAAGAGACATCTGGACATGGTGCTGAGCTAGGTGACTCTGCTTGAGCAGAGGGATTGGGGTAGATGACCTCCAGAGGTCCCTTCAACCTCAACGACTCAGTGATTTTGTGCTCCTGTAATACAAACCCAGAT
Organism: Rhadina sibilatrix; assembly: GCA_013400275.1. Classification (NCBI taxonomy): domain Eukaryota; kingdom Metazoa; phylum Chordata; class Aves; order Passeriformes; family Phylloscopidae; genus Rhadina; species Rhadina sibilatrix. The sequence continues at coordinate 29,270 of VWYO01022684.1, read as the reverse complement.
ATTTTATACATCAGAAATCCCCTCCTGAAAGCCTCTTCTCTGTTGAGGCTCCCTGCAGGCTGGGGAGGGGTGACACCCACCAGTGCACTGACCTCTGTTACACCCCACACCCCTTCCAAAAAACTCACCTCTGGAACTCCAGCACTCAGAGACAGGGAAAAACAGGCACAGAAAGTATTTCCTCACACCAATCCTACCTTTCCCCCCAGGCCCTGCTGACATTATTAGGGCTGCAGATCAGCTACACCAGGAGGAACAATAAGAGCCACGTGCTTGCAACCTGGTGAAGTGCCAGCATTAAGACATCTAAATTGCCCCAAATAAAGCCATGAGACAACACCACTCCGTGGAAGCTTTGCCAGGAGGGCACGCCTGGGGAGCTGTGGACAGCAAAGGTTTCATTTGATTGGTTTGAAGTGAAGTTTAATCAGACCAGGGTGAGAGAAAAGCTTGTGTTACCTTGACCGGGTACCCACCTACAGTCTGGCTTCCCGCAACACCGTCCCCGTAACCGGAGGCAGCTTTTTGGCAGAGATGGCCTGGTTTGCCTGATTACTGTCTGAGCTCTTTTTATTGCTACTCCAAAATAAAGAGCATTTTTCCTAGAAGACAATCAGTCTAGTTTACGGTGCACTCGGACAAGAATTTCATCAGGGCTCCAATTTGCGGAGGAGATTCGTCAAGAACAACAACAAAAAAAATCACTCTTGGACTAGAATCTAGTTCTAAATGAGGATTTCGAAATTTAGATTCAACTAAGTCCTAGTCAAGATCTTGTTCAGTGTCAAGCCAGTTTTAAAATGGTCTGTTTGGTTTTTTTTTTCTTTTTGGAAGCTTCACCACACGGGCTTCAGGCCACAACAGCAGGGAGCTACAATGCCTGGGGGTTATTTTGACACCTGTACAGATGATGCATTGTTTTGAGTCCAACAGATGCATTTCAAACTGGCTCCACTGTCAACTAGACTAAGATTTAAAAGTGTTTTCACAGTACCTCATCTGCACTGGCTTCAGAGCACACTGCTCCCTCCAGAAGCCAGAGGAACACCTGAGGGAGGAGCTGGGTTCAGGGAGACCTTCACGCTGGCAGACACGTGAAGGTGTGGACAATGTCCCCGCTCTGTGTCCCCTCTGACATGGCCTGTGACTTCGGGAGGCAGAACTGTGCACGATTAAGCAATCAGGGCTAGATCAGCAACACTTCAATCAAATGAGGAACACACCTTGGCTGCAAATCGCTGTCTTCCAGTTTACAACCTCTTATCTGCTCATTAGGTGGAGACGTTCATGTGTTGTGGTACAGCTTTCTTAGAGATTTGTAAGGTCATTGAGGCTTTTTAATCACTTTCCAGGTAGTCAGGCACTTCCTGCCGTGGGGTTTTTAGTTCTAACACTTCATGACTCTTTTGGCTGAGCACAGAGATACAGCTGGCTTATGCCTGGGCTTGGGATATTTCACAAGCAGATATTCAGTCGGCTTGAATGAGTTTAAAATCCAGCTTGCCTTTTTTTTTTTTTCCCTGACCCTTTCTAGCACGATTAAATCTCTTTGATACCAGGAATTAAGACTTGCACAAAGCAGGGTGAGGAAATGCCAGCTCAGGGCTGCATAAGGTGTTAGAAATAGCTGCCCAGCCCTTTTCCAGAGCCCCTGGGCTCATGTAGCAGAGTGCAGCTTGTCTGTCTGTCTGTCTGCCAGCAACCACTCACATGTGCTGAAGGGAGCAGCTCAGCCCAGGACCATCCTGGGAGCACAGAAAGGGTTTGGTGGTGAGCTCTGGGCTCCATGCTGGGCCCTAGCATCACTCCCACCCCGCAGGGAAGTGCGTGGAGGAACAAGGGGATTTGGGATCATGTGTTTAAGTCACTTAAGTAATTGTACACTTGATTAAAATCCAATTACGTGGTGCTCTGAGAGCCCTGGCACTGTTTAAGATGGGTTTGCATAGGTCTGTCAGGAAGGGCAGGAACCAGCTGAGCAAAGGCAGCCCCTCACAGAGGCTTCCCCTCAGCCTGCTCTCATCCCAAGCACTGCCTTTTGTCCCCACCAGCAGCCCTTTCACCTCTGCAGCTTTAGAGCCAGCCTAAGCCACCTGACTGCAGTGCAAAGCTAAATCAGCTTCCTTTGATACAGGGTTAGGGTAGGAAGTGAGATCTCCACTTCCAGAGGTAAAGCTTGTAGAGAGCTCAGTGTTACCAGATCACTGTGGAGCCAGAGCCACAGATCTGCACTGAGTGTTTTGGCTGTTTTATGTTCAGCTCAGCCTCACCCCACTGCCTGCCCCACAGCCCAGCTGCCAGCTCCCAGCAGCTTCCAAGGTAAGCCCAGATCCAAAGACTCTGAGGGTTTTGCTTCCAGAGCTCTTTGGAGCAGTTTGCACAGAAATCAAATGCATTTCAAGGAAATACAGAATGTGTGCTGGGCTGAGAAGCAGCCACAGTGCCTGTGCCCCCTCTGCAAGAGCACAGCAACTGCATTTCACTGAACAGGCTGTGTTCAGATAGCTCCATCCTCTGGAGAAGGCTCTGCTCTGACTGGAAAAAGGCTGGGACCCTGCAGAGATGCAGATGTGTGCAATGGCACAGACCTGCTGCTGCCCTCTACGGAGGCTGGGCTGAAACCCAGGACTGTTTCCTCATTAGCTGGGTGAGCTGAGGAATTCCTCCTCCTCCAGGAAGCCACTTTCATCGCTGCTGTGCACCAAAAAAAGCCAGAAATGCTTCATGTGATCTATTTGCAGCCCAATTCCCAGATGGCTAAGGAAGTCCTGCTGCTATCTGCTGGCACCTGGCACCATCAGGAGGTTGCTGGTGGCATCAGCCAATGTTTCCTCAGACATGTTAGATTGTCAGCCCGAACTGCATCGTCTGATTGAGCCTGATTTGACTGACAGCACCTCCCAGCAGGCATCTGCAGGCTCTTACCTGACTCATTGCCATGAGCATAGCTGCTGAGATAATGAGGGGGACGCTCAGCCCAAGGAAGATGTACTGCAGGTAGTCCAGCACCGACGGGAGCAGCACCAGGTTGGTGTAAAACTGCTGCAGGACCGAGCCCTCGATGGATCCGCTCTGCTCAAAAAAGCAGAGCTGTCAGTGCCACTTCCCTCCCCTCCAGGCCTGAGACAGGCCAGCCCAGTGATTCCTCTCCCACCATCTCCCAGCATAAATTAGGGAATTTATGCAAGATTCAGCCAGGCTAAAAGCTTTTACTCAATAGTGGGAGTCAGCTGGACGTGCATCCACAGCTGCAGGCTGCACTCACTCCCTGGCCCACATGAGGACAGGGATGCTGGCAGCTCTGTCCAGGGCCCTATTTAACCCCACATCTAGGGCAGAGCCAGAGATTTACCCAGTATAGTGCAGGGTTTGTTCAGCTCAGAGGGATTAATGGCATAGCCAAGTACTGAAAAGCCTTCTGTTGGTGCTTAATTAGTCTGGCTGGCTTAAAGCTTTATCCAAAGTGGAGTTTCCCCAGCACTGGGTGATGGGGAAGCAGGAGAGGTTCTGCAGAATCTCCGAGGAAGGCAGCTCACCTCTGCAAACCACAGCAGCGGCAGGACCACTGGCTTAATATTCCCTGTTTGTCTGGGGGGAAGAAAATTAAAAAAAAAAAGAAACACACGCTTAGGTTGGCCAGGTCACAATTAGCACCATAATCCTTCCTGAGGGGACGTGTCTGACAGACTGGCAGTGGAAACCAGCATAAGGGGGTGGCAATCCCTGCTGCTCCCACCTTGGGGGACCAGGTGCTTTTCATGCCAGAGCAGGGCTTGTGCTTCCTTGGGGGTTTAACTGCCCGAGGACAGCAGCAAGCGCCACCCCAAACCTGGGCTCCAGGGAGGTGAAACTCAGCAAACCAGAATGCTCAAGTCCATGTCTCACCTGGATGGCACCGTGGGGGCTGTCTGCAGGTGTTTGCCCCTCAGCCCAAGCAGCAAGAGCACGCTCCCACCCTTGTTGGTATTTCACATCTGGCACCACAGGGATTGGTTACAGAGACATCCTGACTGCTTTCATAGAGCTGGAAGTGTCCTCTGGACACAGGCTTCACTCTACCCCACAGGCAGAGTGGGTTTTGCCTCTCTGTGCTGCAGGTGACTCCTGAGAGGCAGCACAGTGTGGGTGAACAGCTCCTGCCTCAGCAGGAGGAACATCCCTCAGCTGTCTGCTCAGGGACAGGGACACCAGAGCAACCAGGCAGCCACTCCCTGCACTGCTGAAGGATGGCACTTGTGCCCACTGGAATGGCTGATGTTTCAGCTCCAGCAACAGGACAACTGGTCATGGCAAAGCTGCTTCGCCTTTGGGGAGAGTGAACTCTGCAGCAAGCTCAGCACCAGCAGAACTCTCTGCTTGGGGAAGGCAGGTGGACATTCCCAGAAGGTGAGCACTTACTTTATATCAGACACACGCTTTATGTACAGGTTCAGCTGCAGCTTGATGGAGCAGTTCATGGGGATGCCTGTCATCTGTAGAGGAAGGGAACACCCAGTTCATCAGCAATGTCCCAGTGACTCTGCAGGGACCAACCAACCCCATCCAGCAACATTCAAAGACCATGAGAACATCACACTTCAAAGCTGGTCTTGCTGACACCCATTAAGATACTGGTTTCTCATGACTCTGCAGTTTTGCAGCAGATTTTTACAAGCAGAGAATTTTTGTTGGACTGGCCCTGTTTGTAGTCAGCAGCCTGCAGCTAGATAAGAATATAGTTAACTGTACTGTTATCAGTGGCTGTTTGATACTGTAATAAACTTAATTAGATTTTCATAACTGAGATAAGAAAAGCAGTCAGAACCCAATGTCTAGATAACACATGCAGTTTACCTTACCTCAGGAGGGAAATAGGTTTTTTGGCTTGAGCAAACATCACTGAACATTTGGAAAAACTGACCACGCACAAGGCAGGCTGTGGGTGGAAAATCCCAAAGTCCCTTTCCCATCAGCAGCTGGGACAATGGTACCTCAGGACACCCCAAACCACCTCCTCTGGAGTGGTGACATCCCCCTCACGCTGTAGGAACGTGAGGGGTGTTAACACAGCAGCAGCCCAGTGCAAAAACAGTCAGTGCCAGATGGGCAGGTTGAGAGAGTGGAAGAAGCCAGCCAGCCCAAAAAAGGAGGTGCCAGCTTGAGCCACAGCGTGGCCTTCAGAGTTTGCCAGCCAGCTCTCATGGCAATGTGCACTTGCAGATCTGGGGCACAGCTGGGCTGCAGCCAGATACACCTCCTGGTGTTATAGGCCTGAGTCAGTGGAAAGAACTTCACTGCGCTTATCGAAACAATTATGTTTTATAATTAGTTCTGCAATTCTCCAGAAGCCAGGCTAATTATTCAATTAGTTTATGGCTTTGACATTTTTATCTGCACATGTCCTGGCCAGTCTTTGCACTATGGAACCTGCTCGAAGCAGTGCCACGAGAGCAGAGCGGTGCCAGCACGCAGCTGATGGCAGAGTCCCCCCCTGTCCTGGGCTGGTCCCTGGGGTGAGGGGAGGACCCTGGAGGGCTCACTCACAGGGTGCACATCCAGGAAAAGCCCGTGCTGGTCCTTGCTGGGGTGCAGGCCCTCGACTGCGTTCACCAGGGACGGGTCAGCGTTGTAGAAGTGAGGGTGGGAAATGAACATCGGTGCATCTGGAGGAGATTAAAGACATCTTAAGCTCCTCCACGCCCACCTAAGAGATTTTTTTTTTCTTGAGGTTTTTAAGCCCTTGCAGTACTTGTTCTGAAAAGGCTTTTATATTTTCTCCTCCCAACCAGCAATCCCCTGCCCTCCCCTGCAGGTTGTTCCTTTGATCTGGGAGGGTTAAGGAGCACCCACACTCTCTCCCATCACCATGCAGCACACAATGTGTGTAACTCCTGCTCCCAGACACGAGTCAGGACACTCAGGCTGGACTGTCACTCTTGCAGGACACACACTCAGTGTCCAAAGTTAACATTTAATTTGGCAGTTGCATGGGCTGCCTCTTCCTCACTCCCCCCAGCAAGCCCAGGGGTTGCAATGCTCCCACACTGTATCCCTGGGCATTCCCACAAATGCCAGGCTCTCATGGGGCTGGGCACTGAAGGAACTTTAGGCACAAGGGTTCTCCCTCTTTCCCTCAGTGCTGAGAGGCCTGTGGGACTGCAAACAGAGCCCATCAATACTTTTCAGCACCCCAGCAGGCACAGGAGCTGTTCTTCCGGACAGCCAAGCTTGCACTGCATCTTAAATTTAATATTGGTCCATTAAAGGAGAGCCAGGGGGGGAAAAAGGACTTACTGAGCCTACAGCTGCTGACGTTCTGGATGCCAGACTGCATGCAGGGGCAGAAGCCCTCGTTGGGTGGATAGTCTGTGCCGTTGGCAAAGAGGGTTTTCGGCGCCACGAAGCGATAGGTGGGCACACCCTTGAACTTCCCAGACTGCTCGTACACCAGTGTCATGGATCTGCAAGGGTTTCAGTGGAGAAGGGGCAGGATTAGCCAACAGGTTCCCAGCCCAGAAGTGGGTTCTTATCTTGGCTGGATAAGATGCAGTTGCAATGTAACTTAGACTTTGAGATCAAGATAAAACCCTCAGGGCAGCGCTTTGGGGAATGAGTATTTAAGCCTTTTGCTTTCCATGTTTTAAGCACATCTAAAGGGTTTGGTCAGGACTAGTTAGGGAGAGAAACCACAGGCTTATAAGTCTGTTTGCTATATCCAGGTGAGATTTGTTTAAAGGCATGTAGTAATCCCCAGGGCTGCTCTCCAAGAGATAATACCCACTTTATGCAAGCCTTGGCTCCGAGGTGCTCTGTTACAGGGCATGGACACTGGATAAATCTCTTTCACAGGCCAACTCCACCAATAGACTGCCAGGGGAGTGGAAAATTTCCCTAAGTGACACAGCAAGATTTTTTTTTTTCCCCCCTTGCTACTAGAGGCTATTGATGTATTGTGCTGCAATATTGCTGGACAGGTTTGATGCAAGTTCCCAGGAGAAAAATTTGCTCCCTTCACACTTTGAGTGAGGCTTGCAGGGGATTAGAGAATCACAGACTGATTAAGTGGGTCACAGTGGGCTGCCAGGACAGCTCATTCCTACAGAGGCCTTCTGGTGCTGGGACCAAGGATGGGGGGATTCAGGGCATGTTCAGCAGTTACACACGTGCCTCTTGGCTCTGCTCACCTTCCAGCAAGGAGGCAGAGGTTGCTGTAGCACATCAGCAGGATAAAGCCTCGGTAGTTGCCTCTCAGCATCAGCTGCACTTTGTGTGCACAGAGCACAGGGGCTGGGCCCTGCCTGCCCTGCAGAAAGGCAGCTGTGCTCTCAGCCTGCCAGCTGATGTTTGTGGCTCTGTGTGAACTGAGGCTGAGGAAGAGGTTTGGGAAGAAGACAGAGCACTGCCTGAGAAGCTGAGCCACTTCCCCACAGTTCTGTGTGGCAGGAACCTCCTGTGCCAACAACAAACCAAGCTTGGTTTCCTCCTCTTCACTGGAAGCATGCTCTGTTCCAGAGGTTTCTGTAGTTGTACAGGAACAGGTATGTGTTTAAACTTTGGCTACAGGTAAACTTCCCTGTGAATTCCTGCCTCGGGGTCATTTTGGTGTTTGCTGATGTCCTTTGTGTAGAGGAATCCCTGTGCTATTGCTTGGCTCAGCTGTCTGTTTGTTCGCTGAAGAGGTCATTGTTCTCTCTTCAACATGAGCACTTGCTTGTTTTGCAGCACTATCTACAAAGCTGGAATTATCTTCCCCCGAGCTAGGGACAGAGGTTTTGTCCCTGCCTCCTCTCCTTGCAGCCTCAGGCACAGGCACACAGGCCGGTTCTGTGGGGTACTTTAACCACTGTGTGATCAGTTAACATCAGGGTGTCTTATACAAGCAGAAGGGAAGAAAAAAAGAAAGAAAAAAAGAAAGAAGAAAAAAAGAAGGAAAAAAGAAGGAAAAAAGAAGGAAAAAGAAGGAAAAAGAAGGAAAAAGAAGGAAAAAGAAGGAAAAAGAAGGAAAAAGAAGGAAAAAGAAGGAAAAAGAAGGAAAAAGAAGGAAAAAGAAGGAAAAAGAAGGAAAAAGAAGGAAAAAGAAGGAAAAAGAAGGAAAAAGAAGGAAAAAGAAGGAAAAAGAAGGAAAAAGAAGGAAAAAGAAGGAAAAAGAAGGAAAAAGAAGGAAAAAGAAGGAAAAAGAAGGAAAAAGAAGGAAAAAGAAGGAAAAAGAAGGAAAAAGAAGGAAAAAGAAGGAAAAAGAAGGAAAAAGAAGGAAAAAGAAGGAAAAAGAAGGAAAAAGAAGGAAAAAGAAGGAAAAAGAAGGAAAAAGAAGGAAAAAGAAGGAAAAAGAAGGAAAAAGAAGGAAAAAGAAGGAAAAAGAAGGAAAAAGAAGGAAAAAGAAGGAAAAAGAAGGAAAAAGAAGGAAAAAGAAGGAAAAAGAAGGAAAAAGAAGGAAAAAGAAGGAAAAAGAAGGAAAAAGAAGGAAAAAGAAGGAAAAAGAAGGAAAAAGAAGGAAAAAGAAGGAAAAAGAAGGAAAAAGAAGGAAAAAGAAGGAAAAAGAAGGAAAAAGAAGGAAAAAGAAGGAAAAAGAAGGAAAAAGAAGGAAAAAGAAGGAAAAAGAAGAAAAAAGAAAAAAAAAGAAAAAAAAAAGAAAAAAAAAGAAGAAAAAAAGAAGAAAAAAAGAAGAAAAAAAGAAGAAAAAAAGAAGAAAGAACCAGGAAATGGTGCCACGAGCTTCCCCCCTGACATAATTTCTCCAAGGGTTTAGTCAGCTGAAAGAGTTTTGCAGTTACAGTTACATTTCCCTCTGACAACCCTTACTTCTCCCTCTAACTGCCCACATCTTATCTCCATTAGATAACCACATCTGGTTATTCTGTACTGATTAAACGTGGGCAAGATGGACCTCTCCAGCGACCTGGGAGGTATTTATGGACACCACAAGATGCTGATAATGAGACAGCCACGCTGTTGGCAAAGCTCAGATAAAGCAAACCCCAACTGCAGCTGAACTTTAACTACAGAAACAAATCCTGAGCCCTCTGCCTCACTGCCTCCCACACTGTGTGTGTGCAGGATGGTTGTCCTGCCACCTGCACGGGGACAGGCTGGCAGCTGGGGCCTCACCTGCAGGCGTCAGGGCTGTAGAACTCCAGGGAGGTGGGGGACATGAAGGGTGGCCACATCTCCCCAGCTGTCCCGTTGATCATGTTGCACTGGTTGCTCCGCCAGTAGCTCACCTGTGGGGCAGGTGCAGAGAGAAGGATGAGCCTGCTGCAGTCAGCTTGCACCCCTGCATGGAATGTCCACCACCCCACGCTGCTCCCACAGCAGCATCAAAGATCTGGCCAGCCTTAAGGCACATTATTTTCCATCCTCCGTGATCCTGAGAGCCAAACACCCACCCAATCAACAGACAAGATCCAGCTGCCCCCAGAGGTTGAGCTCTGCGTTCAGCTAATTTTAGTCAGGAGCAGAATTCTATAAGGGAAGGGTGAAGCATCCTCTAACCAGGGTATTTAACAACTTCAACATGGGCCACAGGAGCCTGAGCTTCAACTTTTGGAGGCGACCAGCTCCAACTGCACTGCAAGGGAGTGCAAGTGAAATCCACGAGGAGATGAATTTCATGCTTCCTGAAAAGCCCCTTGCCACATGGCTGCCTCCTGGCAACTTGCTACAGCAGAAATTGCAGCACCTGAAGTCCTGCAGAAACTTGTCTTCAAACCTGACCCACACACAACAGCATCCAGAGCTTTCAGCTTACCCTGCTGTCAATCAGGCATTCCCCACCAAAGGTTAGCTGCCAGACACTCACCTTCTTTAGCCCATTCCATGAATCCACCATGTGAACTTGACTGATGTTCTTCATGCCTGTGTTCACTGTGAACAACCCTGAATTGGAGTTGTTAAACTGCAGAGAGAAGGAATGGTAGCTCAACCAGCTGCACACAGCAAGGCTGCAACCCACCACTGACTCTGGGAGCCCCATCAGCTCCAGGGGTGCCTCACACCACGTCAGCTACTCAGCTTCTGCTTGGCTGAGTGTCTGAGCCATCCCCAAGATCAGCATTGCTGTGATTCCAGCATTTCCCCACCAACACCTTACTTACATCTATGAATAATCCAAACTTGCCCTTGAAAGGGATCAGGCCAGGAACAATCATATTTATTGCATCTATGAGGGGATCTTCGTAGCCCCACATGATCTCCCCCACCGTCCGGTTCATGAACGCCTCCTGCTTCAGGCCAGCCAGGGCTGCACTCAGTAAAATCTTCAAAAAGCTTGGCAGTCCTTCCATCATCACAGCTGCTCCCTGAGAAAGAAAACAAACCTCTGGGAGGAGAGCCCCATCTTTACCGAAGATGAAGCATTTGTTTTTTTGGTGCTAGCCAAAACCATTCTGCTGCTCCCATCTGTAGCCCCAGAGGAATCCTCTGGACAGACTGAGGTTCTTCGTTTATTCCCAAGCTGGGGAAGAAAGCAATTGAGGGCTCACAGGCTTGATTTCCCCACAGGATGCTCAGATGAGGTTGCAGACTCAAGACCAGCTGCTCTGCACACTCTGGTTTTGGAACAGGAGCAGCATAACAGAGCAATTAACACCAAAAGGGCAGAAAATTGCATTATATAAGCTTAACCATCTCATTGCTTGATCAGCCTCAGGCCCTACAAGAAAGTGATTCAGTGATTCAATGCTGGGTATCACCACCCTCCCCCCGAGCTCAGAAGGTGGAACCCATCCAGGCAACAAGCAACTTACCATCATCAAAATGTTTGGCACAACGATGTACTCATCTTCCGTGCCATTGGACAAGTGTGGCTGGAAGAAAAGGTTCCTGTACTCCAGGTAGGAAACGGTATCATTGTCATGGAATGTGATATTTGTTTTAGTCCTGTACTCCCTGCAAAGAGATGGGAGAGCATGGGAACCATCCCTAGGCAGAGCCCCTGCAGCCTATGGAGCAAGAATGGGCTGCACAGGCCTGGGCTTGCTGCTGGGGGAGACCAAACCCCAGCGAGGAGCCACAGGGCAGCTGGGGAGGCAGTGTGGGAACAGATAGAAACCTCCCACTCCACCAGGGTTAGGGTCTGGCAGGAGGAGAGGGCAGCCCAGGAGCCAGGCATCCCTGACAGGCTGGACTCTTGCAGACACCAAGTGTTTCTTCCCAACTCAATACCCAAGAGATTTAAAACAGAAGCCTAAGTCCTCTGTGTTGTTTCACCTACAGCCACTGGAAAGCCCAGCCACATCAGAGAGGTGCCCAGACATGCAGAGCCACAGCAACCCACACACCCAAAAACCTGCAAACAGGAGAGGACCAGCCAAGGTGTCACACGTTCCACCAGCGAGCCCACACGGATTTGCTCCCCGATGGCTCCTGGGTTCAGGGCAGCCTGACCCTCCACGCCTCCTGCTCCTCAGGGCTTCAGGCCATCCACGCCCTGCACACTGCCCAGTGCTGCTGGACTTCAGCCCACGCCACAGGGGCAGCCCCAGGCTCGTGGGGGCTGCAGTGCTCTGCAGCAGTGTGAGGCTGTGCCCACCATCACAAGCCTGTTACTGCTCCTGGAGGAGCTGAAGCTCAGCTCACCAGCAAAAACAAAGTCCTTCACTGTGGAGCCTCTGTTTTACAGCCCACATTAGGGAAGGGCACTAATCTTGCTCAGCAGGAACACAAGGACACTAATAAGCTTTGCCCCTTTGTTTATTCTTATTTACAGTAAGTGAAGGTTTTCCCCAAGCTGAGAGAGCGATGGCAATGTACAGAAGGCCCACGGGGGGAAACCAGGGCACATAGGTGCTGCAGGCTGCCCCTGCACACTGCTCAAACAGCTGGGATTGACCAGGAATCTTCCCAGATGAGCTTGCCTGGGCTGCTGATTCCACCTCACCACCCTGCTGTGGGCACTGATACATTGAAGATCACTGCTCGTGGGGAAGCTCACAAGCTCAGCTCAGCATCAATCACTGCTCCTCTTCCAGGTGCTGAGAAACACCTGGGCTTCTGCCACCACCCTCAGCCACGGCTAACAGAGCCAGCCCTGCTGTGAGTGTGGGTCTGACCCAGTGTCAGTGTTCCATGCTTGTTCTCCATACTCAAGTTTGGCACATTCTGGGTCTCACATTAGCTAAGGACTTAGGCTGGCCCATGGAGTTTGACACTGAGGTGACTCCAGCTCAAGAGCTGGGCTCTTAAATGCACAGTGAAGATAAAAGAAGAGTGCTCTGAAGACAGGGTCACTCACCACCACACCAACATCCCTCACACCTATGCTTGGACCACATCAGCCCAGGTCTGCCTGCCCAACAGGCCCCAGGAAAGGGCTGAGCTTCACAAGCCAGTGGAGCACCCACCAATCTCAGTGGCCAGGGGTCCTATGTGTGTCTTTAGCAAGATCAGAGCAACCAGAGCACGTTTGGGTCACTGTAAAATCCAGTGCCCCTTTAGCAATCAGAGCAACCACAGCACATTTGGGTTACTGTAAAATCCAGTGCCCCTTTAGCAATCAGAGCAACCACAGCACGTTTGGGTCACTGTAAAATCCAGTGCCCCTTTAGCAACCACAGCACATTTGGGTCACTGTAAAATCCAGTGCCCCTGGGCTCTCTCCAGGCCTGCTGATGCCAAGTCCTCCCGGGAGAGGAGCCAGGCAGCAGCCTGGCAGGCAGCAGAGTGGTCAGGCTCATGCCAAGCTGGAGCACGAGTGGTGCCTGACCTGTACACGTAGGGTCCACGCTGGCCCAGCACCGGCTTCTCTCCCTGGAGGACCTGCTTGGGGTTCAGCACTTCGAAGAAATGGACTGACAAGTAGAAAGGGACAGGGATGTCTTTCCACATTTGGAAGGAGATGCTGCTGGGGTCGATCCTGACGTTCTGTAAGGAGAAAACAAAAACAAAACAAACAAACAAAAAATTAGGGGGCACAATTTTTAGGCTCTGTGGCTGCAGGTGAACGCAGCTCAGCTCAGTGAAGGTGGCAGTTACAACAGAAGCTCTCCAGAGGAGCCAGGTGTGTCTGGCAGACTGAAACCCAGCTAGATCTACAGGGAGAACTCCTGTGTGTGCAGAAGCATCAGGTTTATGCCACAGGACAGATATACTGGTTTATTTATTCAGGCTTAACTCTTCTAATCCTACCCACAGGGTTTCCGAGTGTTTTGATGTGCTGGAGACTTGGCTCTGAATTATTCACTACTCTGTTTTACTTGTCTGGCAGAAACAACCCTGTCCCAAAGGCCTTTGCTCATGGGTTTGGCAGCTCCACACAGCTAAAAGCAAGCAAGGAGAAGTGGCACAGCTATCCTCACAACTCTTTGGGTACCAGCAGGGAGAGCCCACTAGATTCCCAAAAAGAAGATGGAGAACTGGGATGGGAACCCAGCTGTGTCCCAATAGCATATCCTGGCAGGACACCTCTGCCTCCTCTCAGCTGCCAACCTGCATTGACTCACAGCTGATCATGAGGCAGGTCAAAGGCAAGGCACAATCGTTCCCATATCACTGTCCTGGGTGCTGGGAAATGCCTGCAGGAGCTCAAAGACAACTTAAGCCCTCCTCAGCTCAGGACCTGGCACAGGGGCACATCTGCCTCCACTCCCACCCTGCCTCTGGGGCACTGCACTAGGGAAAAGAGCTTGTTCCTTCTTGAACATTTACTTTGGGTGTGTTCCACCATAATCTTTTCTTCTGCAAGTACAAATCCTTGTCCCTGCTTGGATGATCCAGCCAGCTCATGGAAGTGGGGTTGATCCACCAGCAGGAGGAGAGACGTGGGCTTTATGCTGGTGCAGCTCCATCTGACTGGGCACTTACTTGCTGACACAGGGAGTTGAGATGCCAGAGGTTTCCCCATAACACCTCATCTTTCTTGAGGCACTTCATGGCAAGGCTGTGAGCAGCAGGCCTCTGCAAGCCCCTCATCCCAGCCCTACCCCTGGGAAGGCATCTCCACAATGCTGTGTAACCCATCTAACCCAGCAAACCCTTCCCACCACCACCTCCATGCCCCTCTAATTTTGCCAGCCTCAAGGATTTCCTGGCAAAGAAGCAGTACTAGGGCAAATTTTTATTTAGTCTGCTTTACAACCCAGATTCCCAAGTGTAGAATTGATTATGATCAAGGACATACCATTTCCTTTAATTGCCTGTTCTGTCTTGCACTCCCTTGACCACTTGTTGCATATGCAGTTATTTTTATAATAAGTATCCAGACAGATGGAGCTACATCCCAGCTCCCTGCTGCCTTTCCCAGCTCCCTCCCACCTGGGCACAGCAGCTCAAGGTTCTCCACAGGTGCTGCTAAGATTCCCACAATGGGGTAGCCTTAAAATTAAGCTACTTTTAGGTCAAAACAAACATGGTCATGTGTCTGAAATAAAAACAGTGTGTTAGTCAGCTGGATGGATTGCAAAGGGTGATTGAGATGACCCCTTATAACCCCTCCTGACCAGGCTTATCTCTGTTCCCCAGGAACTGAAAGGAACTGGTTACTCCAGGTGGGGCCAGAAGAGCAGCAGCTCCACCACGGCATCCCAATCCTGCTTCTCCAGGAGGGAGGCACCCTGCCCAGTAAAAGTGAGAGGTGAGGTTTCCCCTGCAGACTGGGAGGAGCAGTTAAGCCGGGTGTCAGCCAGACCTCACTCTCCATCATCCTCTCAGCACCCTTCTACATCAGCAAGGACGGCTCCTGCCACCCAGGACAGCACCTGAGGCCCCAAGTGGAGCAGCCACAGGTGGCAGAGGGGATGCAGCTGATGCAGCCTCACTGTGTGCAAGCTCACACCTTAGCCAGCAAGGTCTGTGGCATTCCAGAAAAGCAACATCCCCAGGTTTTGCAGGGCCAACCCCACAGGCAGCCCAGCACAGATGGGGCAGGGGACAGGCTCCAAGCTCCCTGCTTCCCACGTCCTTCCCCCAAAGATACCCTTGAAACAGCCACCCCTCTGTAACTAAGTGCTTTTCCATCAGGATACACCATCCTGACACAGCTTAGGAAGCCAGGATGGGCAAACCAGCCTTTACCTGCCCAACCCCAGCCCTTCAAGCTCCTCTCACCCGCTCTACTCCGAGGACCAACCTAGGAGTTTCAGTAAGGGCAGGAATGTTTCTCATCACCCACCATCACTCAGTTTTTAGGTTTCATGTGAAATGGAAAAAAATATAAGCTCAGGGCAATTTTGTGTCATGGTGAAGATGTGGAGACCGAGGGCTTGAGGTGAAGGGAAGAGAAACAAGGGTTGATCTTTTCCTCATCTTCTGTTCTCATTGCAAATTAGTAGGACTTTGCTAATTAGGCTGAAAGAATCGGGTTTGGCTAAAAAGAGGGCAGAGAGGTTTTTGCACAAAAAATGTCATTTCTGTTCCGCAGGGGCCGTTCAGCCTTTTATCTGCGGGTACCAGTTCCTGACGTCCTGAAACTGAACAAAGATTTTCTCCTGTTTAATCTCCAGGGCTGTCTGGCTCTGCCCAGCCAGCAGCACTTCCAAGGGATATGTTTAAGTAGGTCATTTTCGGCAGAGACTTTGCGCCACACGCAACGCCAGCCATTGGCTATGAGCTGTTTGTTCACCTCTTTCATCAGAAGCAAACTTTCAGGGGCTGATCTGGGTAGGTGGAAGCTTGGAGAAAGGCCAAGGCAGAGAGAACATCTGCCTCGGACAGGGAGAAAAAGGTTTGGCCGAATGTGGGGATGAGCTCTACATTACAGGGTAACTGTAATGAGCAGGGTAACTGGTGCCCCAGGAGTGCTGGTTCATGGAACTGTGCAGCAGCTACTGAACAGACCAACAACTCCATCCACAGCCCCACGTTTTGGGGGAACAAACCCTCTTCAGCCTCAGGACCTCTCCTGTGGCTAAAACAGGTCTTCAGAGAAGCAGCTCTTCAGGCTTTCAGCCTAGGAGAGAGGATAACTTGGAGGCTGCTCCATGCACAAGGCTTCTCTGGAGTGCTCCTGCACATCATCCCGTTCCCAGTTGGGAAAGCATCTCACCAGAGCAGGTGCGAGCCCGGCAGTCTGCTCGTCTGCTTATGAAAGGAATAACTGGCGCTGCAGGTAGAGGCAGGAGGGAAGGGAGGAAGTGCTGGCGCTTAGGGTGATGCTCTGCCAAGCACTGCATCCCCAGCCAATTCCAGGGATGCAAAGAGCCCTCGTTAACCAGCGGTGCTTAACCTGCTGGCTCCGGGCAAATTTGCTGTCACCAGGGCTGGATCACCCCAAGCCCGCATTTGCCCAGAGTAAGAGCCTGAGGCTGCTCGGAGCTGCAGCAGCGACACTGCCACCACCTCCTCCAGCGCTCGGCTTTCCGGACCGCACTGCACAAGGCAAACGTGCCCCAGTGCCCGCACCCGCACCGAGCCCCGGCCCGAACCCGCACCGAGCCCCGGACCGAACCCGCACCGAGCCCCGGACCGAACC
>VWYO01022684.1:0-11111 GCA_013400275.1 Rhadina sibilatrix | reverse complement strand
TTTTTTTTTTTTTTTTTTTTTTTTTTTTACAAAGAAATGCTGTGAAAGGAATTTTTCTTCAAATCCCAATAAACCCCAGTAAAATCCAGGAGATTCCCTGAGGCACTGTGGAACAATGCTGTGAGAGGATCTCTGGGAACAGCATGTTCTGCCATGGTTAGAACAAAAGACGTCCTGACAACCTTGAAGTTTATGACATGCTTTGCTGTTCTCATCAAATTTTACTGTTCTGTGGTTGATCCCACCCCAGCTGTGCTGTCTGCTCACGGGTGCCGCCTCGGAAGCGCTGCCACTGCCACTGCGAGCCTTGAGGTTCCTCAAACCCAGCAAAGTGACCTGCAGAGGTCACAGAACCATAGCATGTCCTGGACTGGAAGGGACCCACTAAGATCAAGTGAAAAACCTGCACGGAACAGCTCCAAAATCCCAGTATGTGCCTGAGACTGTTGTCCAAAGTCATCCTGAACTGTGGTGGGCTTGGTGCTGTGACCACTGCCCCAGGACACCTGTTCACCCACAGGTGAGGGAAGAACTTTTTCCTAACAGCCATTCTAACCCTCCTGACACAAGTTCATGCCATTCCCTTCGTGGTCAGCAGAGGCTGACCCAGCTCACGAGACCAGAGCACAGGTTTCTCCTCCAGGCTTCCTGCTCTGCCTGGCTGCAGCCTGCTCCAGGCTATTACAGATCTGTCCAGCATCGTGGTTTTTAATGATGCCACTGTAAAGATTTTTAATGAGGCATTGAAAATAAAAGGATTTCTTAGAACACACCTCTGGCAGTCGTTTCTGGAGGCTTTTGACATTCCCTGATAGCAGTCAGGCTGCCCTCAAATCAGAACCACTTGCAGTTATGCTCCCTGCATTCCAGTGACACCATCCCCTGGACACAGCAGGGACACCTGCGTTAAAGGAGCTGTGCTGCAGAGATGCTGTTTGTGAATTCTGACATGCCAGGAGCACAGGAAGCCCACACAGTGGCAAACTGTTCATTGCACTCGCTGGGGTTCAGCTCAGGAACCGGGAGCCAGGGCAGCGTGGGCAGAGCCTGGGGCACTACAGTGGGAGAGGACAGGATGTCCAGGATGGCACAGCACCAGCTCCCACCCACACAGGATTTAGCTCCTTAGCAGCTTAATGCTTCCTCCAGCACAGCACAGATCCTGGCTGCTCCAAACTTGCTCCTTACAGGCCACACTACTCAAGGCAAGTGGTGTTACTGGGGTCACACCCTGCTATCCCACCCAGGCAGTGTGAGATCCCTCCTGGTCTCCCTGAAGCCAGTCCACCTCACCACTCCTGGCAAGGGCATTTCTGTTTTACTCTCCCTCTTCCCTCTCCACACACCCAGCATGGCCATGGTTAACTCCTCCTGCAACCTCCACCACAAACATTTCAGTGGGAACTTCCTTTTTGCCAGGGCTTCTACAGCAGACAGGAACTGCTCTGTGACAGCTCAGCATTTCCATTTGGGGCACAGCTGGAATGCAGCACATTGGGATTTCCGGTAAGTACATCTGAAATGACTGCTTGCTTAATGCCATTGAGCTTGACAAAAAAACAAGTCCACCCCGTAACTGATGAGATCTTCGCTTCCCACCCCACTTTTCAAGCCCAAAGGCTGCAGGAGCAGCAGTGACATCCTGTTACTCCAGCCTGTGAGAGGGCTGCAGATCACCTCTCTCCACTAATCCCAAAATAAGGGCTGTTGCTGGGCAACCAAGAGCTGTTCCAAAGCCTTGGGACTCAGGCAGCATCCACAGCTTTCCGCTGCACAGCCCCGCTTACACAACGCCCACAGCTGCACCACATCTGCAGGCGGGCACTGAGCTGCAGCCAGGTATCAGAACACTTATACAACCCCAGGAAAACCACGGCTGAGGGATTAGCTACAGTCACCAGGCATGTGGAAGCCTTGCATAAGGCAGTTTTGCAACTCCTTTGTCTGTGGAAAACTACATAATTATTGTTTATTAGAGAGCTGGAGCCGGGCAGCGTCACGAAGGGCTGTTCATGTAACTTGGGACACAAACTTTTATGGATGCAACAGCTTTATTGGAATGAACAAGTGCAGGGAACCTTTTATTTGGAAGCAACAACCTGCTGGTTCAGTTACCACCCCGCAGGCGCAAGACAAGGTGCAGAGTCGACTCCTTCTGGATGTTGTAGTCAGAGAGGGTACGGCCATCTTCCAGCTGCTTGCCAGCAAAGATCAGCCTCTGCTGGTCAGGAGGGATGCCTTCCTTGTCCTGGATCTTGGCCTTGACATTTTCAATGGTGTCGCTGGGCTCCACCTCGAGGGTGATGGTCTTGCCCGTCAGGGTCTTGACGAAGATCTGCATCCCACCCCTGAGGCGCAGGACGAGATGCAGGGTAGATTCTTTCTGGATGTTGTAGTCAGAGAGGGTACGGCCATCTTCCAGCTGCTTGCCAGCAAAGATCAGCCTCTGCTGGTCAGGAGGGATGCCTTCCTTGTCCTGGATCTTGGCCTTGACATTTTCAATGGTGTCACTAGGCTCGACCTCAAGGGTGATGGTCTTGCCTGTCAGGGTCTTCACGAAGATCTGCATCCCACCTCGCAGGCGCAGCACTAAGTGCAGAGTGGATTCTTTTTGGATGTTGTAGTCAGACAGGGTACGACCGTCTTCCAGCTGCTTGCCAGCAAAAATCAGCCTCTGCTGATCAGGAGGGATGCCTTCCTTGTCTTGGATCTTGGCCTTGACATTTTCAATGGTGTCGCTGGGCTCCACCTCGAGGGTGATGGTCTTGCCCGTCAGGGTCTTGACGAAGATCTGCATTTTTCCCTGGAAGAGGGAAAATCCGCCGTGCTTTAGTGACTGCTCCCCTCTCCCCGTACCCAGGGCTGCGCCCCTGTCCGTGACGTCACAGAGCAGCCCCCGCCCACACCCACTGGGGGCGGAGCCCACACGCGCTTCCCCTTCCCGCCCGAGGCGCGCGCCCGCCACCATCTTGAAGCACCGCTGCGCCTGCGCCGCCGCCATTTTGCCAGTGGCCGCTCGCCCTCCCCCGCCACCGCCTCGCGGTGCTGCCGTTGAAGGCGAAGGCAACGTCCCAGCCCTCCCCCCGCCATCACTGTCTGCCATCGCCCTCAGCCGCAGCTCCTCAGCGCACACACCCCTCCCTTCCACCCGGACGCCCAGCCCGTGTCTAGGCCCTCTCCCCGCCGAGCTCTCACCGCGGGGCTGCTCGGCCGAGCCGACACCACAAACCTCACCCAGCGCCAACTGCGCCACGCATCCCCCCGCTCGGTGCTTATATGGCCCCCGGCGCCCCGCCCCCGCGTTCGGATCACTCCGCTGCGCACTATTTTCCTCGCGCCGCGCGCCTCCGCTCTCCTGCGTGGGTGAGAGGGGAGGGCGGCGAGGCGGCGCGGAAGGATCGGTGCCTCGCGCGGTGCGCTGAGGCCGCCGCGCGCGGGACGGCGAGCGGCGCGTCCGGAGCCAAAACCCGGCCTGGAGCCGCCGGAGCGGGGCCATGGCTGGGCCATCTCAGTGACCCCGACTTGGAGACGCAGCCGCATGTGAAAGCTTCTGTCGGAGCCTTTCATTGTGTTCAAGGGTTTAAACCCTGCAGTTGCGTGAAAAACAGCTTGGCTTCCACCCCTGGGGCAGGGCGAGGGTCGGCTCTGCCCGCGGCCACACCGTGAGGGGCTTCCTGAGGGAAGGAGTTCCTTGCTTTATCCCGAGGCGTCCCTCGAATGTTATTTCTGTGTGAGGCATGTGGTGGGGCAGGGTGTTCTGTGTCACCCACCCCGGCATAACCCTCCTGGGACGGGGGTATAGGTGGAACAGATTTATGCCACAGCCTCGGTGCCATCGTGCCTGTGGGACAAGGGACAGGCCAGAGAAAGTGTCTGGAGCAGCCTGAAAGGGCAGGGACCAACCCGGGAAAAAGGGGATGGAGATCAGGGACCCTGGAGAAGGGACGTGAGGGACAAAGAAAGGCCTGATGGATAAAGAGACCAAGTCCTGCAGATGGTGTGCCTGAGAGATAATCAATGAGTGTGTGTTTATCTGTGCACACGTAAAGTGGAGTATACATCTGAGCTGTAATGGAGTTTATAACTCAGTAAAATCAGGGTAAAAATAGAAATAACAACAACAACAACAATAATAATAATGCTTAATTCTTATTCTGTTCTCAAAGAGCACCTTCTGATAGACCTCTGCTGTCAGCTCCTGCACCATCCTCCTCACACTGCACAGCAACTCCAGGGAACAGCTGGGAACAGAATGGAGCTTTGTCTGCAAGATGCAAGCAGTGCCATTCAGTTCGATCTGCCGACAAAATCCCTCATTTGGCAGCACGCAAGGAAAATGGAAGGGACACCAATAATACCTAGGAAAGGAGCAGAAGTCCAGCAACAGCTTGGTGGTTTAAGGAAAAGTGCCTGTGTCTGCCTGACACATGGGGGCTGTTACAGGAGGGGAATGCTCTGGGGAGTTCTTTGGCCTCTGCTGCTTTGTGTTTGTATTAACACTGACCAACATCTCAAATATTTGGGTCATTTAGATGGCAAAAAAAAAAAGGCACCACAGAAGTCTTTTGGTTACTTCTCAGTGCTCAGTGGCTGACACTATGCATTGGGAATGTCTAAACATTGAAAATTGCAGAAGCCTTCCACGTTTAGGTCTTTCCTCGGCAGAAAGTGAGTAAGAACGTAAAGCTTGTTCTTTTAGTTACAAGGTGAGCACTTAGAACTGGTCAGAAAATCATTGAAAAGGCACATGGGGAAGTATTTTGTGGCCAAAAGTCTGTTACTTCATGCCTGTTACTACAAACTGTCTCTTGCATTCACATGCAGGGCACATTGCAGAAGTATTTTGCTCCAGGGAGCAATTTACAACAGGGATCTCTTCACACTTAGCAAGCCTGCAGCCAAACATTGGCTCAAAATAACAACTGGAAGTAAGATGAGTAAATAAATAGCACAAGGAGCTTTTCAGCCACTGTGGCAGGAAGTGTCACTTTGCATTTGTCAGCGGTCAGCTCCTGCTGCTGTTGGTAACCAGGCAGTGAGACAGAACAGCTGCCACTGAGCTGTGCACATCAAAGCCGTCTCGGGTTCTGCTTGGGCTTTGGTCTCTCTGGACCGAACCTCTCAGCTGTGCCGTGGCTCTCTGCCCTCCCAGCCCCACAGAGTTTCTTCCCCAGCCAACCCCAGGAGATCAAAGCAGGGCAGCTGTTTCCCTGAGAGCTCTTCCCGAGGGGCTGAGCAGGACAGCGGAGGGGAGCGGGCACTGCGGAGCCGGGGAGAAGCTCCTGCAGTGTCCTGGCTTCTGTCCCTCCCCTTTGGAGCTGGGAACGTGGAGCAGAGCCCATGAGCTCTGTGTGGCTGCCAGGCTGTGGGGTGTGGCAGTGTCCCCTTGCATTTCGAGGTCTGGTGCTTTGTCCTTCTTCTTGGGTCTCCTGTGTCCCTTGGTGCACAGATGGGACACAAAAGCCGTGTGTGTCCGCATAGGCTCGAGAACCAAATGTAAAAAGACAACAACCACTTTAAGCCGCTGGGAAGTGCCACTATGGGCCCATTTGGGCCGCGCGGTCAGTTTGCTGCTGCTGCTTCACGGGAGGCGGTGACTTTAACTGAATAAAACACATCCCCAAAAAGAGCAGCACATCCACGTGGAGATGCCGGGGATTGAACCCGGGACCTCATACATGCAAAGCATGCGCTCTACCGCTGAGCTACATCCCCCTGCCCGCGCTGTACCCTCTGCCCGCCGGCCAGGTCCGCGCAGGGCCGGCCCCGGTGCGGAGAAGGGCGGGGGGGGGCCGCACTGAGCCCCCGCCAGGCCCGGGTGCGCTGTGGGCGCTGCTGTGTGCAGAGCCCGCCGCGATCCTCAGGCAGCCCTCAGAAAGACAGGAACGCGCCGGTTCGCACACAGAAAACTGAACGCTTTTGCTCCATCGAAAATCAGAGAGAGCCGCGCAGAAAGAAAAAAAAAAATTAAGGGGAAAAAAAAATGAACGCAACCTCCCCGTCGGGGAATCGAACCCCGGTCTCCCGCGTGACAGGCGGGGATACTCACCACTATACTAACGAGGACGGCTCGGTAGGCGCCTCCTGCGGGCCAGGTCATGCCCGAGCGGCGGCAGCAGAACTCGCTCTATCCCCATCGTTCTTTGGGAAGCGTGCTTTCGGTTCCTGACACAAAAGTCCCGCATGTGGTAGTGCCTGCGTTGGCACCGGCTCAGCCGCCAGACGGGCTGCCGCAGGGACGGCAGCCCCGCTCCGCGGCAAAAGGAACCGTCTTGACAGAAAAGGGAAAAAAAAAAATAAAGAGAGAAAGAAAAACCTTCTGCCGAAACCCGGGATCGAACCAGGGACCTTTAGATCTTCAGTCTAACGCTCTCCCAACTGAGCTATTTCGGCGGGCGAGAGCGCCCTCACTGGCCGTGGATACGACCCCGCCCCGCGCCCCCCTGTGTGCCGCTGCCCGGCCGCTCCGCCGTCCCACGCGGGTTCCGTTCCGGAGTGTCCAGGGATTCACCCCTTCCCGCAGCCGTTTCCACTCCGAGGATCCCAGAGAACTCACAGGTACCATCAGCCGCGGGGTGTTCCGCACGCAGCCCTCCCCGGCGCAAAACGCGGCTCTGCCGGCTTTGTCCCGCCCCTCCCGCGCGGGGTTCCACGGCAGCGTCACAGACAAACCCTGCGCGGGGCCGCCCACAAAAAATGACACCCGGAGACAAAACTTATAGCAACCTCCCCGTCGGGGAATCGAACCCCGGTCTCCCGCGTGACAGGCGGGGATACTCACCACTATACTAACGAGGACGGGCACATTATATCTTTTTCTGCTTTGCTCTATCAGGGTACGGTCCCGTCCAGACGGAGCTGCCGCCGTCCCGCTCCGCTCCCTCGGGCGCTGCCGCCGCCGGGCCCAGCGCGGGGCTGCGCGGGGCGCAGGGGACGCGAGGTGACCGCACTGTCACCGCCGTGTGGCCGCTGCGGGTGGCATGCGGTTCCTGGCATGGGTATATATACTGTGCACAGTGATTGGGTTTCTGCAAGGGGATGTAGCTCAGTGGTAGAGCGCATGCTTTGCATGTATGAGGCCCCGGGTTCAATCCCCGGCATCTCCACTTTTTCTTGCCCACTCCCTACCAAGCCGGTGGTTTTCGCTTTTTCCTGCCCCATTTTCGAGGAGCTGAAATCTCCCAGTCCACTCGATAACTGCGAGTTGTTTTTTCTCCCTTTCCCTCAGCAGAGTTGGCAGACCCGTGCTGCAATTCCTGCTAAAGAAAGGAGCCCCCAGCACCCTCCTGCCCAGGCTCATCCCAAACCCAGTGGTGCTGCAGCCTTTGACTGAAAACACTCAGTGCAAGGGGCTGCTTTCCTTCTGGCTCCAAATCTCAAGGTGCTGTTCCTTCAGCTTTAGATATTTTTAATGCTTACTCATGTCCTGGCCTTGCCCCTGAAGCGTATGGAAGCAGTGGGAATTATGGACACACACACAGCCAGTTGGGCTGCACCAGTTTCCTTCAGAACATGGGGACAGGAGGGTCCCTGCCCAGCCTTTCTCCTGCAGCAGTGTCACAAGCAGCAGCCCATTAGCACAGTGTGAGCACTGGCTTCACCAGGACTCAGAAGGATCAGGGGAAGGTAAGCTCAAGCTTTTTCCCTTCACTAATTAAACCACCCCCATCTCAACCCATGAGTTTGTTCATTTTTGTGCTTCCTGCCCCGAGCTGCTGCCCAGGTTCTGTCTGCATCTGGATCTGCTGCCACCCGTGAGGATGTGCCAGCACAGCTCTGATATTCTGCTCACTGCAGCATCCCACACAGCAAACATTTCTCCCCTCCAGACCAAGAACTTTACATGTTTATTACAGTTCACATGACTAATATAGTCCAAAGAGAAACTTCGGGTAAAAAATACAAATAAATCAATAAAATACAATGGATAAAATTACCCAATCATTAATATTATGAAATACCAGCCAAACAGCTGGCAGGACTTGTGGGGAAACAGAACAACACCTTATAAAAGGTTGTTGCTTTGCTTACAAAAAGGTGTTGCTACAGCTGGTGAGTCCATCTGTTTCAGATTTCCAAGGAAACCCTTGGAAAGCTCTCAGAACATCTTGGAGGAAAGGAGTCCATCAACAGCAAGAGTCACGGGGCTACTGGTGGCCACTTCAGGGCGAGCTCCTGGTGCATGGCCTCGGGCACCCACTGGCGATAGGCTGAGAGCAGATCTGCAAGGGAACAGGAGAGTTACAGAGCTGGGCTGAGAGCAGATCTGCAGGAGAACAGGAAAAGTTATAGAGCAGATCTGCAAGGGAACAGGAGAGTTACAGAGCAGATCTGCAGGGGAACAGGAAAAGTTACAGAGCAGATCTGCAAGGGAACAGCAGCAGTTACAGAGCAGATCTGCAGGGGAACAGCAGCAGTTACAGAGCAGATCTGCAGGGGAACAGCAGCAGTTACAGAAAATGCTCTCCTGTTGGATCATCCACCCCACTGAGAGCCAGGACCAGCATCCCCCTGCTGGGATGGTGCTGGAGTTTGGATGCTTCCATGCACAGGTGACAGCATCCACAGGAATTTCTGTGAGCCATCACTGCACCACTTTGCTGCTGCTTCTCTGAAGGAATTCTTATCATCTGCCACCCAATATTGAAGAAAATCCATTTTACCAGGAAAAAAAATTTCAATATATCCATGGACAATACCACCACAGTCTAATACATTTTAACTGTGGTTACAACTACAGAAAAAAAAACATCTTAGAATACAAATAAATGTTGCTTTCTGAAGTGCTTTCTGTCATTTTTCACAAGAACCAAACACAGGACATTACTGCTTCTGGTAAGAATATAGGGAATGTTTGGAGCTTAACAAGAGAAATAGTCCATTTTTGAAATTATAATTCAACAGTGCTCGAGGTACTGCACTGATAATCAGGCAAGCAGGACACTCACATTTAGGATTTTTCTTCCATGCAGCCAGCAGAGCATCACGATTATCACAATTTTCTTCAACTAGAGCCTGCAGGAGGGCTTCTGTCCTGGGCTGAAGTCTGAATCAATGAAATGATGCAATAAAACAATGTTCATTAGCACAGCTTAGCAGAGCTAGAGCACCCAGCTCACCCTCAGGAACTCCACATCTTTTAAAAAGGCTAAATACAGATGTATAAACACACAACCCCTGCATACAGAAATGTGCCACTGGCTGAAGAAAACTCACTACAAGCAGTTTCTTCCCCTCACCACAACTTCTTGTGGTTAAAAGTAAATAACAGGAGGTAGCTCTTGTGTCTCCTCTGCAGCTGCAGAGCTCCAGGTAAAGCAAAAAGGAGTCCCCAGGGGCCACGCTGAGCTCTGAAATTTCCTGACTAAACAGGAAAACCCTTGGTCATTGTAGGACCCTCAGATAACATCTGCCACTTCTAACAAAGCCCTCCCAGATCCTTGTGCTGATCAACTCCAGCAGAAGTCAGAGCAGGCTCTGAGAAAGTTCATTTTGGTAAATGAGAGAATGAGGGGAGAGGAAGGGGCTGACAGTTGACAGCTTTTTGGAGGGCCACAGGCCTGGAAATGTCATCAAAAACCCCCAGTGGAAAGGTGTCTGTGAAAAGAAATAAAGGCAAAATCCCAAAGCAAAGCATGGAGGGCAGCAGGGCTCACCTGCCACTCCTCACAGGGGTGAGCAGCAGAGCTCAGTGGCCAGCAGTGGTCAGCAGTGGCCCAGTAGTGGCCAGCAGTGGCCCAGTAGTGGCCAAGGAGTGGCCAGCAGTCTGTGTGCCCTGCACTGCCCTCACCACCCCCAACTCTCCTGGGACACAACTTTCCTTGGTGAGAAAACTCAGAACTCTTTTTCCCTGCCCTGCAGCTACAGCTGAGATCACAAACCTCCAACACTCTTCCCAGCACTGCATTTTTTAAAGTCAGAAAGGAAGNCAGCAGTGGCCCAGCAGTGGTCAGCAGTAGCCAGCAGTGGTCAGCAGTGGCCAAGGAGTGGTCAGCAGTGGCAAGCAGTGGCAAGCAGTGGCCCAGCAGTGGCCCAGCAATGGTCAGCAGTGGCCAAGGAGTGGTCAGCAGTGGCCAGCAGTGGTCAGCAGTGGCCCAGCAGTGGGCCAGCAGTGGCCCAGCAGTGGTCAGCAGTAGCCAGCAGTGGCCCAGCAGTGCCCAGCAGTGGCCCAGCAGTGGCCCAGCAGTCTGTGTGCCCTGCACTGCCCTCACCACCCCCAACTCTCCTGGGACACAACTTTCCTTGGTGAGAAAACTCAGAACTCTTTTTCCCTGCCCTGCAGCTACAGCTGAGATCACAAACCTCCAACACTCTTCCCAGCACTGCATTTTTTAAATTCAGAAAGGAAGTGCAAAGTGCCTGGTGGAGACAACGACCTGGAGTTTGTTTTTAACAACTTACTTGGACCATGTCTTCAGCATGATGAGGGGGCTGGACAGCAGGCACTGGCTGTAAGAACTCAGCTTTTCAATGACCTGGAAGATTTGTTACAACAATTACCTAATAAATAAGGTGAAATTAATTGGTTTATGATAACAACCACCAATGAACTTGTGCTACTACAAATTTCCATGTCATACTCTCCATCACCATCTTCCTCCCCTCCATGTGTCCATGAGTCTTGTCCTGACTTGTTGGACAGTTCTTCTGTCTCAGGGTGGACATGGGCTACTAGCTTTTTTCACTTTGCAAAAACAGGACTTAAATTTGGGGGTGTCTTTCACTGAAATACTGATTTTTTAAGCTTTTTTTGTGTGTTTTAAAGCTACCCTCCCCACCTCACCAACCACACCAAACTCCTCCATCCACCAGCAAGTGATGAGCAACGGGAAGCCACCAAAAAATGAAGCCAATAAAAGCTCATCCCCTCCAAAAACTGGGGCTAAAAACCCCACTGGTAACCTGAGGGAAATGATGCAGCTGGGACACACTCACCTTTCCTTCCAGCAGGAACCTGGCAAAGTGTTTGTAGCGATCGATTCCTGCGGGGTAATCAACTTCCACAGCAGGGAGCTGCCAGCCCACACGGTCTGGGAACAACAGAGCACCTCAGGTCTGCTCCCTGCTCCCTGAGGAGGCCTCATTCCCAGGGAGGGTGTTGGAGTCCAGGG
>VWYO01022683.1:88635-122463 GCA_013400275.1 Rhadina sibilatrix | reverse complement strand
AAAAAAAAAATTAGAGAAGTCTTCAAAAGAAACAGGAGGAGTAACATATTTAAAGGAGTCCTAGGAGTTGGAAAGAAAAAGGAATTTGCAAATTTCATTATCATTATGTTACTGTGTCTGCATTTATAATCTTTTTTTTCAATTATACCTTTCTAGAAAATCACAGAAATATGCTTCCATGTGGAAAGAATCTTTAATACAGATATCTTATCTATCTTTCCTGCAATAAAACTGTTATGGATTTACTTTTAGATAGTCAAAATTATGTATCTCTACTAATATTGCCTACCAAGAAAGATTAACATTGTTGATAATACCAAGTTTTGTGAATACTTTTTTTCCAGGAAAAAGCAAGACTGTAAAATAAGTAAGAAGAGGAGATGGAAGAAGAATCAGAGGCTAACAGCTCTTCTTGTTCTAAAATGGAGATTGATTTAAATGTGTGTGGGACTATATGATAAGGTGATTTGAAATGAGTAAGAGTATTTGATCCCAGAGGTGTTTTGTAACCATCATTTCCTGTGTTCCCATATTTAAAATAGCCTATTTTGACCAAGTAGTAGTTAAGAAAACAAGACAAATATCAAAATACCTCTTCCCTGACTCAGTAGAATGGAATGAATGGAAAATTGGATTTTCATTACATCTTCCTATGAGAGCTATCTTTAAATTCTGGCAACCCTTATTTAGCAGCAATCCTTCCTCAGTGCCCAGTCATAGGGATAAGTAAAAATATAATTGTAGTTATGTTGATTTCAGCTGTGGTAGATTTAATTTTTTTTTCACAGTGGCTGGTATGAGGTTGTTTTGGATTTGAGCTGAACATAGGGTTTATAACACAGAGATGTTTTTGTGATTCCTAAGCAGAGCTAACAAGGAGCTAACAAAGCCTGTTCTGTTCTTGTACAGCCAGGGTGGGGAGGAAATTATTGGTGCTTGGGAAACTGGGAGGAGACACAGCCAGGATAGATGATCCCAACTGACCAAAGGGATATTCCAGACCATGTGACATCATGCTAAGTGGGGAGAAGGAGGAAGTGGAGGATGTTTAGTGATAGCATTTTTCTTCCCAAATAACCATTACATGTGATGAGTCCCTGATCTCCTGAGATGGCTGAACACCTGCACATGAGGAGCAGTGAATTCATTCTTGTTTTTCTTTGCTTGTGTTCACAGGTTTTGCTTTCCCTATTAAACTGCCTTTATCTCAGCCCATGGCTTTTCTAACTTTTGCCCTTCCAGTTCTCTCCCTAATCCTGCTGGTGGGGGAGTCAGTGACCAGTTCTGTGATGTTTACCAGCTGGAGTGAAACTATGGCACAGGTTAAAGCTGCAAATGAAAATATGTGGTGTCTAGAAATCAATGATGGGCTGAATGATTATTTTTCTGCTAATAACTTCAAAGAGGATAATTACCCAACCCATCACCTTTACAGAGAACTCTAGCATCGAGGTGTTGAATAATTAAATTTACCTTCCTTGAATCTTTTTGGCCTATGAACAAAATGTATGATTTTGTTTCTCCTCTATAAAGCAAAAAAACCCCAGACATGTTTTCATTTCTCTAAGTAATGTTTATTCAATCACCAAATGTTTAAAACATCTTAATGACAATACTTGGGCCTGATTCCCACCACACAGATCATGAAAGATGAAATTCTATACATATGGAATCCAATACAGTAATTTCTGCATTGTCAAATTTCTGCAATTGGATAAAAATAGACTAAATCCAGTGATTCCCTGCAAAATTGACACTCATTAAAAGTATCACTTCTATATGGGATCTCTTTGACCACTAAAAACATATTATGGTTTTCATGTCATGATCACAGTAGACATTTCCAGAAGGGATAGATAATGTATTTATTCATCCATTTTTTTTAATATATATATATATATATATATATATTTATATATATAAAAAATATATATGCTATTTTTACAGTTGGTTCATCACCTATCTATAAGCTGATTCTAATTCACCTGGCACTCAAAATGTACCCACACTTACCTAGTAATATCTCATTATTTTTCTTTTAGTGACCGCTCTGAGCTGGAATTTAATACTCAAATTTCAGAAATTAACTCTGTGAGCAGAATAAAGATTTCTTAGAGCATATTAAAATCAAAACCTGTTGTTTTGTTCCAAATATATCCCCAGTCACTGATACTATACATGTAAACTGTCAAGAACAGACAGAAAAACCCCATTGCAATATATTGATTGATAAATTAGAATATGATAAATATTATACCCCTCCGAGGTGCTACAGTAATTTTGTTATACAAATGATGAAATCAAGAAAGCATCAATAATCTTTTTGCTAATATCAGAGATTACAAATAAGAATGTTTTATCTGCAAGTTCTGCAGTAGCTTTTTTTTTTTACTGTTTCAGACAACTTCTAGTTTTCCAGGAAATAATAGAATGGTTTCTTTACCATCACAGATTTGTCTTTATATAAGTAGCTCATTCCTTATTGATAAAGATTGATTTTGTCTGATTACCTTTTCTGTAGTTGATAAGAATCCTGCACAGCTTATTTTTTATTTTTGATGTAGCTGAGAAATGAAACTACTTTTTGCTGCTATGGTAACATTATTTTATAATAGTGTTCCATTTCAGCTTTTATACTAAATTTGCTCACAATGTAGGAGGAGGAAGAAAGGAAAAAAACTGACATGATAACAAGAAAGTGAGGATAATTAAAAAACAAAAACAACAACAAAACCAACACAAAACAACAACAACAAAAACAAGCAAAAACAAAAACACAACAACCAAAATATTTAAAATAAAGAATGTGTTGTGACAAGTTTTCACTGGGGAGGGGGAGGGGGGAAAAACACCATGTAAGATTCAATGTTAATGTTTTATTTGACAATATTTACAGTTAACATGGAAAGGGTCTCCTTAGACAGAAATTTCATTCAAATACTAGTTATTATGAGAACATAAGAAACACAAGAATATGAGCTAAAACTAGTCAATAATATAAAATAATGAGAAGAAAATAAACAAAATATCTATATTTGAAAGGTTCCAGTGAAAATAAGAAATTACAAAAATATTCAGAGATCTCATTTTGATTTTCTAGACTATATTCTTTTAGTTACAAATGCTAACAAAATAAGGTCATGGAGTCATAACAGTCAATGAAAATAGCAATTCATAGGTCTTCTTCAATTGATTTTAGAGGCATTTAATGTAATCTGTAGCAAGTACTTTACTTCACAATAATGTTTGAGCTCAAATATATGCCTTAAATATATGTTTCAATTAAAATTTCACTTGATTACTAGTATGAAATAATGAAAGGAATAATGGTTAAGAGGTCTTCATACTAGAATACACAGAGTCAAATATTCCAGGGTTTGTTTTTGTCTTCTTTTATTTTTTTCTGTTTCGTTGGAAAAAAATAAATCTTATGTAGTGGAAATAAAACTGAATTATCTTTACCAGTAGAACAACTTTAACTTCCCCAGTCTGGGATCAGATTACGTGAAACCTACAAGTTTAAAGAGTCATCTATAGTAAGCCACTTGGTCCTGCTTAAAGAGCAGATATGCCAGATCTAGCTCAACTTTTAATGGAGAATCTTGCCAACCAAACCACAAATAGATTGTTGTTTTTCTGTAAAAAAGGGACCATGACATCCATAGTTTGTAGTGTGGAGAAGAAAAAGTGGTGTTACTGTTAACTTTATGGCATAACAATTTTTTTTTGTTTAAAGAAAATGAGCCAATATATTTTTCTGTAATAACTTCTTTCATACTTTAATTAACCATTTGCTAATTCTAAGCAAAGGAACAATAAATGAAACATTTCTAAATGTGGGCTCTTGATATCTGTAAAGAAAATGCTTTCCTTCACTGTGCAGAAAACTTACTGGTTATAAAGTTGAGCAAACATTGTATTTTTTGGGGTAATGGCCAAATCACAGAAAATAGTTCTGTTCAAACCAAATGTATTTCCCATAACTTGAACAAAAGAAAACATGCACACATACAAATCTTTACAAAACATATTTACACATACTGTCTTGATGCCACTTATGACTGAATGGAATGACGTACATTTCTGATTCTTTCTCATAATGGAAGTGATGAAATTATTCCAGTTTTGCATTTTTCCTATTGTTACATTAATTATGTTTACAGCAAGAAAAATTCTAATTCAGCTGCAAAAGTTTCAGTTGGGTGTCACACTTTCTGTATTTCTGGAACATTTCCTTTAGCACAAGTGTATTGAAGTTTTTAGTTTTTTATTTTTACTGGACCTATTTTAATCAAATTCAATCTATATTTAAAAATACCACCAAAAAAATGCATTTTTTATACTTAAGTATCTGAAAGAACAATCAGACAAATAAGAAAACATTTGGATCTAAGTAGAAACACGTAGTACTACCAGAACCTCCTTGTCATCTCCAGATGAATCTAAGGTTGATCTGTTTTTTCAGATTCTCAGAACAGTGTCAACAGGGAATTGCATGCAATATTTGGAGCATACACTACTTCAGGGCATGAAGGTTCTAAAAATAAAAGCTGACACTATTGTAGTGTGCTTAAATGTGATTGACAAGAGCAGTGAAGTCATAAAGAATAAGACAAAATTGTTATGACACAAGGCAAGCTGCTTAAACAATGACTGAGAAAGAGTTGCATTTTTATTCTGGCATTTTTTTTCCCCATGCATCCCAAAAATGGTCACTGTGAAACTGAAAGGCTCATAGATACAACTTTTCTTTTGTTTCCCTGGATAAAAACAGTCATTCCATAAGACATTTAAGAAATCCATATTTCTTCAAAAAGAGGCACTATATAAAAATTTATCTTTGACTGAAAAGTGCATTACTATTCTGTAAAATTCATTAAGACAGAAGTTTCAAACCCAGAAACATTCAGGGTTTTGGGAGTGAGCTGTACAAGATAGGGTTAAAAAAAAGACAAAATAAAGTCTCAACACTTTTTGAGTTGTTTAGAATCAACTTGAATTGATAGTTTCCATGACAAGTGCTTTCGTCAAGGAGAAAATTTGGTAGGGTTTTAGGAAGTTTTGGGATTTTTTTCCTAATTTTTTTTCTGTTTGGTCTAATGTAGTTATTTATATTCTGTTATGCTCCTGAGTAGCTCCTGTGTGGGTTTTACTACACCTTGATATATTACCATACATTAAAATGCGCGAAAATGAGATCAGACTAAGATAATACAGATTTTCTCTTTACCATTGACCTGGTTTCAGCTGGATTACTTAATAATATTTTCTCAGTATCTTGTACAGCGCTGTGTTCTGGGTTTAGAATGAGAAAAATGTTGGTAACACACTGATGTTTTTGTTTTCATTGAATCATGTTTATCCTAAGTCAAGGACTGGGGGTTTTTTTGTGGGTGAGAGGTAGAATATATTTGGTTTATGTGGCCAGGTTTTGGTAGTGGGAGTGGTTCTACAGGAGTGGCTTCTGTGAGAAGTTGCCAGAAAATTTTCCTTAGTCTTACAGAGACAATGCCAGCCGGTTCTGTCATGAATCCTTTGCTGTCCAAGGCCAAGCCAATCAGGGATGGCATAGGCATATATTTCAATAAAATATTGTCATGATTTAAGAAACATATTTCTGAGGATTTTTTTTCCCACTGAAACACTCCAAATCACGTGCCATTCAATCATTCCTGCTCACCCTCCTGCTGCAGTGGGCTGAAGACAAGAATTGGAGGCACAAAAGACAAAAATCACTGGTTGAGATAAAAACAATTGACTAAAACAGCAATGAAATAAGACAATGAACAGCACCAATGCTAAAGAGAAAGAGTACAAGAAAAAAGGTGAATGAATCCACACATTATTGCTTATCCCCCATGGATAACCCCTGACAGTGCCTGATGCTCCCTCTGCCACACTACGTGACCCAGAAGGGAGCTCTTTCTCCATCTCTGGAAAATTATGTAAGGTGGTATAGAATGAACTCCAAGTCCCAGTCATGTTCCTTTCTGGCTACAACAAAATTTAAGCCTCTACTGGCTGGAACCAGGACACATATTTAAGGAGATAAGCAAAAGATACAGTGCAGAAATAATTGTTCTCAGAGAAGAGCAAGGTGCATATATGTGAGATGAACAGCTCTACAGACACCAAGGTCAGTGGAGAAGGGCAAGGAGGTGCTGCTCCACTTGCTGGAGCTGAGATTTCCCTGCAGCCCATGGTGAAGCAGCTGTGCCCCCACAGCACATGGAGGTCCCCAGGGATGCAGAGATCCATCTGCAGCCATGCAGAAGACCCACACCAGAGCACACAGATGCCTGAAAGAAAGCCGTGACCCCATGGGTAGCCTGCACTGGAGCAGGCTTCAGGTGGGGACTTGCAGACTCTTGGAGAGAGATGCCCATGCTGGAGCAGGTTTCTTGGTAGGACTATGATCCCCTGCAGGACCCATGCTGATGCAGGCTGTTTTGGAAGGACTGTACCCTGTGGAAGTGTGACCCACGTTGCAGCAGTTTGTGAACTGTGGCCTGTGGAAAGAACTTACATTGCAGAAGGTAATGGAGAACTGTTTCCCATGGAAGGGATCCCACGTTTGAGCAGAGGAAATACTCCCTGGGCAGTGGCAGAAACAACCTGTGATGAACTGACCATAACCCCCTTTCCCAGTCTCCCTACACTACTGGAGGAGAGGAGGTAGAGCCCAAGAAGGAGGGAGGGGTGGGGGAAAGGTGTTTTAAAGCTGCTCTGATTCCAATTGGTAATAAATTCAATTAAAGTCTGCTTTTCCCTTGATAGTAATCAATTTGTGATTTCTCCCTGTCCTTATCTCAACTCATGAACCTTTCACTGCATTTTCTATCAGGGGAGTAATAAAGCAGCTTGGTGGTTACCTGGCATCCAGACAGGGTCAGCGCACCATAACAACATTTGTAGGACAGTGGCAGTTGTGATTGTGGATTTTATAGAAAAAAATAGCAACCTACATGTAGCAACTTACAGTTGATTATTGCAGTAAGTGTTCATATATTTACATATAAAAATATGCACAGATAAATGTGCAGTAGAAAAAGTTTGGAAGAGACGAATGGGAAAGAAATTGAACTCCAGTTTCTTAATTTAGTAAAACTAAAACTTTCCATTAACATATCTCCTTCTTCAGGTTTTCATATTTCATTTTTTCACATATTGCTAGTCCCAGAGCTGAAATGTCCATTTAAAACTTTCTGTTTATAATTTGATACTACCAGAGCAAGCAGCACCTGCTGATTCCCAGGGTATACCAATAAGTGCAGTCTGCAGGCTGAAACAGCTGGCACCACTATTTAACATGATCAGGATTTACATTTAAAATGTAATCGGTATTATATTATGTTTCAGTAAGTACTTTTCATCATGTGACCATCTGTTTCTGCAGTTGCAATTTTGTGCTTCCCTTGATAGCTGTCTTAAATAAAAAACAACATAAAAAAAATTTATCAAACCCAAACCAACTGCAAGTCATTCTAAACCTCTTTACTGAACAAGAAGGAACTCACTAGGAATTGCCTAATGTGGTTTAATCCTAATGGGCAGCTCACCACCACACAACCACTTGCTCACTTAGCAAGCAGGATAGAGAAGAAAATCCAAAGGGTAAAACTGGGAAAAGCTCAAGGGCAGAGGTGAAGCCAGTTTACAAATTACCAAAAGCTGTGCATGCAAGCAAAACAAAACAAGGAATTTATTCAGCTCTTCTCATGGGCAAGCAGGAAAGCCAGGCTCCATCACGTGTAAGCATTACTTGGAAAGAAAATGCCATCACTCCAAACATCCCCCCTCCCTCCTTCCTCCTCCAGCTTCAGTTTGTGTTACCTGCCACAGCTGTGATCCCTCTGAAATCCTTGTGCACCCCCAGCATGTGTAGTGGTGGGGCAGCATGAGAAGCAGGAAAGGCCTTGATGCCTTATAAGCACTAAATAATTCAATAATGAAGACATTCCTGTGCTATCAGCACTGTTCTCTTGACAAATCCAAAACATTACACCATACAAGCTAAATGATAAAAAGTTACTCCTCTATCCCAGTCAAAACCAGTAAACCTAAGAACAAATACTGGCTTCTTAAATATCCCTGAGGGTATCATTAATGTCTCACGAACAGGCCCAAACAATATTAAGTAACTAAGTTGAAAACTGACATCTGAAACTTACCCTTTCATAGCATCAGAAAATCAAATCAAAACAAAACCCAGAACATTGGCCACAAAAGTTTGACAGATAGAAGTGGTCCAGTATCACCTAAAAATCATTTCCTGACTGTAACACATGGATTATTTGGATATATTCATAGAAGTGGAGAACATAAATGTGAGTCCTCTTAGAGAGAAGATGATTTCTGTTTCTGGAAAGAACTACAATCAGTTACCTTTTGGCCAACAAGGCTAAAATGTGCTAAGTGGCAGTACCAGCACTTCAAAAAAAAAGTTGTTTTGTTTTGTTTTTTTTTTTTTGACAAGTCATATGCACCAACTCTAAGAGTAGTGTCGAAGAGTAAAGGAAGTTCTGGCTCCAACACTCTAATGTTTGAAGGGGAGATCACAATTATCTCTGTATCTTAGAAATGCCAAAAAAAATTCTGAAACTGAACAGAAATAAATTGAAAACCCAACATATAGGTGAGTATGCTAAGGCCCCATTAATTGAAATATAACAAAACCATTAAATTTATAACAATGCTCTTCAATCTTTGGAAAAAACAATCTAAAATAATTCAATTCTTTTAATATAAAGCAGAAAAGTAGTTTCCTGTACTTTCTGTTGCTTGCAGACGACACTAAGCTAGGAGCATGTGTTGATCTGTTGGAAGGTAGGAGGGCTCTGCAGAGAGACCTGGGATGGTTGGATGGATGGGCAGAGTCCAGTCAGATGATGTTTAATAAGTCCAAGTGCTGAGTCCTGCACTTGGCCACAATAACCCCCTGCAATGCTATAGGCTGGGGATGGTGTGGCTGGACAGTGCCCAGGCAGAAAGGGACCTCAGGGTTCTGGTGACAGCAGCTGAACAGGAGCCAGCAGTGTGCCCTGGTGGCCAAGAAGGCCAAGGGCATCCTGGCCTGGATCAGGAATGGTGTGGCCAGCAGGAGCAGGGAGGTCATTCTTCCCCTGTACTGGGCACTGGTGAGGTCACACCTTCAGTGCTGTGTCCAGCTCTGGCCCCTCAGCTCAGGAAGGACATTGAGACGCTTGAGCGCGTCCAGAGGAGGCAACGAGGCTGGTGAGGGGCTTGGAGCACAAACCCTGTGAGGAATGACTGAGGGAGCTGGGGTTGTTTAGCCTGGAGGAAAGGAGACTCAGAGGTGACCTTATCACTCTCTACAGCTTCCTGAAAGGTGGCTGTGGGCAGCTGGGGGTTGGTCTCTTTCTTCAGGCAGCAACTGACAGAATGAGAGTACAGAGTCTCAAGCTGCACCAAGGGAAATATAGGCTGGATATTAGGAAAAAGTATTTTACAGACAGAGTGATAAAGCACTGCAATGTCTGGGGAGGTGGTGGACTCACCATCCCCGGATGTGTTTAAAAAAAAAGACTGGATGTGGCACTTGGTGCCATGGTTTAGTTGAGGTGTTAGGGCATGGGTTGGACCCAATGATCTTGAAGGTTTCTTCCAACCTTGTGATTCTGTGAAATTACTTCACACAAGAATCCGAAATTATTGTATTAATCCTGACAAAGAAACAAATAGCTATTCTGCTCTTCTGCAAGCAGGAAAAGGTTCTATCAGAGCATTGTACTCTCCAGAGCGAGATATTCTGAAAATGGCTAACCAGTGAGAAAGTCTTGCTGGCTGAAGATAATTTGTGTTTTGAGGCAATTTTGGTGGTGCTGCAGACTGACACAGATATTCCATAACAGTAATTTTGTGGTAGCTCTGGTCTGAACCCATGGACTGAATGTCCTTTAGCAACTGGTACTTTTTGGTGCATCTTTTAATTTGATTTCAGCCATGACAAGTGGAGTTCCTTGAGGAATTTTCTTTGAAAGCACAGTTCTGACACCAAAAGGAAAAAAATTAACAGATCTATATATATGAAAATACCTTTAGTGCTCCTCTTGTAAAGCCAAAAATTTATTATTTTTGCAGTATTTGAATTTTTAGTGCCTGTAGCAGTATTCAAAAGTTTGTGAGTCTGATTAAAACTGAGCTATAATAAGTATTGAAAAAAATTATATAATCAAAGTTTAGAAAAAGAAAATATCATTTTAATGAATTGCTTTTGAAAACCCTATGAGAAGAGAATTTCTTCATTTTGATTATTGAGGTTTTAAAAATTTACCTTCATAAGAAAACTTGGCTGAATCAAAGACTGACGGCTGAAAACATGACAGAGCAGTATAGTCATCATAATGCCTATTTTTCATGGTATGTTCTTCACACCACATTTCCAAAGCTTCCTGTGGCAACTACATTCATTATTTGCACAGTGGACAGCTTGCCAGCTTTAATTATAATCCACATGCAATTACAAGTTAGTTGTTGAACAAACAGGAGAATCTCAGTGAATGTATAATCAAGTGTTTGGTTATATTAAAAGTTGATTTTAGGGCTAGTAAGGGATTATTTTCTTTATTTCGTTAGTGTGGGGATAACATTTCTATTTACCTACAATGAAATGTCTTTTATGGCCTTCTATAACGGCTCTTCTTCTGTTTTTCAGTTCTGCTGCAAATTCCTTAAAATGAAAAAGAAAATGTAAACATTTAGGTTACTTGAACAAAGACCAAGAAAAAAGAATGTTCAAATATATAAATAATTGAGTCCCCAAGCAACAAAACCCATGCACGATTTGTCTTACTGTATACCCTCATGTGGTGCTTTATTTGGAATTTAGTCTTCATGATTGCAGAAAAGGAGATAAACAGAATCTCTTATTCAATGGCTAGGAATGCTCAGGTAGGGAAAATAGATGTCTGCCCCAAGGTCATGATCTCTTCTGCTGAGAACTAGAAGAAATACTATTTGTCAAGTCTCCTTTTCCCAAAAGCTAGACTTTGGGATTTCATACTGGAAAGTGAAAAGATTTGTAGTATTTAGTTTCTCTCTTTCTGCATTAGTATTTACTCCATAAGAAAATCTCCTAAAATTCTGCAACCTCTAGACTAGCAGAAAATATCCCTTGAATATTAAAAACAAACAAACAAACAAACAAACAAACAAACAACATTGGAAAAGTTGCCTGATAGATCTAAAATAGCTCATATTTACTTTCAAAAAATTTTGTAAGTGTATATAGAATGACTCACAGAAGATTAAAGGGTTGGAATGGACCTTAAAGATCATCTTGTTCCAACCACCCCTGCCATGGGCAGGGACACTTCCCACTAGACCAGGCTGCTCAAGATCTTATCCAATCTTGCCTTGAACACTGCCAGGGGAACTCACAACCTCCCTGAGCAACATGTTCCCTCATCAACCTCACACTAAAGAATTTCTTCCTAATATATAACCTAAATTTTCCTCTTTCAGATTGTACTCCTTGTTCAGGACTCCCTGTCCTGTCACTACAGTTCCTGGTGAAGAGTCCCCCTGTGGTTTCCCTGCAGGTCCCCTTCATATACTGGAAAGTGCTATGAAGTTTCCACATAACCTTCTCTTTTCCAGGCTGAAGTGCCCCACCTTTCTTAGCCTGTCTTCATAGGGGAGGGGTTTCAGTGCACTTACAAACTTCATGGCCTTACTTGCTCCAGTGTTAAAATTAAATATATCAATGTATGATAAGTAAACCTGGTTGTAAGCAGTCAGGAATTCCTGATTTATTTCACTTCTGTGATGTTGTCTTGCCTTTGCAATGCTTATGAAGAATCATTTTCTTTGCTTGTTACAAATTGTACATACATTCATTACAGTAGAATGGAACCCTGGGCACAGTGTTACTCTGTCCCAGGTGCAGAATACAGTGTTTTGAGTTGTGGAGTTTCATCAAATTATTAGAAATGTATGTTCAATTTGAGAACCAACCCCTGATCCATAAAGGATAAGATTATTTTCCAGTACTGGTAATATTTTTACAGGTTTCCCACAATGGACTTATAAGTGCCTTGCAGTGGACTAACATGATTTTAATTTTACTTCATGTTTTACATACAGACTGTGAATTTTAATTCCTTACTGAATTTTTGAACTTGTAACAAGTATATTCTCGGTTTCACACAGAGCTGCAGAAGGAAAACTTAGTTTATACCAAGTTAAAGGCAGCTTACCTAACAGGTAACATGATAGTTCAGCTATAAAACATACAAAGAAAAATGAGTCTCAGCCAGATTTAAGACAACTAATTCAGGCAGGACTATTATAAATGAATTACAACACTTGTGATGCACACTATTTGCTGGCTCCAGAGAGATGTATACACGCTTCGGGAAAGGGGTGAAGTCCCTATTTTTTTACTATATGCTGGGTGTGGGAGTGAGCTTATGGTACTGTGAAGTGCTCTCCTGTCAAGAGTTTGGGATGTTGAACAAAAAAGTCTTCATGAGGTGCTGGCTGTAGTCTTCTTCTTTCATGGGCAAGCATATTATACAATGCAATTTATAAACTAAGCAAGCTTCTTAACAAGAGTTGAAGAAGTCTCCATCCATTAGAAAACTTCCATAACTACTCTGATAGTAAATAAGGCATTTAATTTCTATTCTGTTTATTCATGGCCAATTGATACCGATTTATTCTTTTTACTTGTAGTTTAAATAGCTTACATATCTTCCTAGTGTTTATCTTTTTTGCTTTTCCAGACCCATCCCCCAGCACCCATACATTTAAATTGAACAGTCACGTAAGAATTGAATTGGACTTCAATTTTCCAGGTTTAATGAGCCAAAGCTTTTATTTCTTCATTCAAGATAAGTCTCCATTACCTTATTATTTTGTAAACCTTCTATGCACTGAGTCTAGTCAAAATGCAGCTCCCTAGATACAGGTGACCTTGCAAATTTTTCACTTTTGTTGAATGTTAGCTGCAAGTCATCACTGAATCATTGACTGAATCATATTGTCTATTATATCCTCCATTCTTTTAGCCAGGTATTTCATTAATACCTCTATTTTTAATTTTTTCCCTCCTTTTTCACCCCAGTTAATCTGAAATCTTTTGCGAATAATCATTTGCTCTTGACCAAGATCTGACTCCATTGTCCAAAACTACTTTTTTTCCAGCTTCTCTTTTACAGCTTTGATAGGTACCTACACAATGTCTAAATATGTATTGCATTTTATTTTAGTAACTATTTGATAAATGAATATGCCACAACACTGTGGAATAACTGGGATCTACTATTTAATAACAGCATTTTTTCTTTAATATATATTTTGAAACTACAATTTTGCCCTGAAGATAATTTCTGATATCATGTATTTCTCTAGTGAATTCATACCAAAGCCTGACCTATGGGAATTTATAAAAGCTTTTCACTCCTTAGGCTTCATCTGAACAACGACAGAGTATTGGGAGCTTTAAGCAAGGGAAGCAAAGTAAAAGTTTATCAATTATCTTGGATTTCTTCAACACAACATGCACAAGCCTGAGCAAGTTGTCGAAATTAGCTCAGTGACAGAAGCCAGACTGTGCAATTCTTTTCAGATTTCTTTATCTTCAATGAGGAACTGGAAAGTGAAGAATGTAGTGGGGTAGAGGAACTTGTAAACAATTTTGCTTTTTAGTACTCTATTATTCTTCACATCTTCATCTTATTCAGGATAGATCACTAATATCCATCATTACAAAGCATTTATTTCAGTCCTGTACTGGATTTGCCTTAGGCAACAATACGGCAAAGATTTGGTCGCGGGGGACTACAGGTGTGTCCTGTGTAAGAAGAGATTATGAGCTATCCCTGTGTGGGGCACAGACCACTCCAGCTGGCTCCAAAACACAGCCACCACTGGCCAAAGCTGATCCCACCAGCAATGCTGACAGCACGCTTCTGGTAATATATTTAAGAAAGGGTAAAAACCCCTGTGTGGTAGCTGTGCAAGAAAATGAAAGAATGTGCAAGAAACAGCCCAGGAGAAACTTGGATCAGCAACAGAAGAAAGGAGGTGCTCTAGGCATGACAGCAAATGTTCCCCTTAAGCCCAAGGAGAAGATGGTGGTGAAGCAGGTTGTTTTCCCATAGTCCATGAAGGACCACACCAGAACAGAAATCCATAAGACAGCTCATACAAAGACTATTGCAAGGGCAAGTTTTCTGTCAGGAACTGAGGCCCATGAGGTACCCACACTGGATAAACCTGTTCCTGAAGGACTGTACACATTTTAAAGGACCCTTTCTGGGGGAATTCCTGCAGAGCTATATCCCATGGAAAGGACCTATGTCACAGAACTTCATGAAGGGCTGTGTCCTATGCAGCAGAGATAAGTGTGAGGCAGAAGGTGTGGCAGTGATGAAGTGTTACGACCTAGGAGCATAACCTTTCTCCATCCCTCCTAAATGGCATAGAGTTTGAAATCCATCACACAAGACAATGGTTCTTTTAAAATAATATATATTTTTAATGAACAAATATTTCTTTCAAGAATGAAAGCTGGAACCCTTGTTATCTGCACCCCTAGATCTGTCCCATCCTGT
The DNA here is from genome assembly GCA_013400275.1 of Rhadina sibilatrix. NCBI lineage: Eukaryota > Metazoa > Chordata > Aves > Passeriformes > Phylloscopidae > Rhadina > Rhadina sibilatrix. Next base: position 107,884 of record VWYO01022683.1, on the reverse strand, counting down.
CTCAGTTTGTATGTATTTTGCTGCCAGTGCTTACCACCCTGTTTTCATGAAACTTTGCCAATATTTATGTGGCACTCATGTATAATTTGCAATATGTATGTGTAACTGTGTGCTTTAGAAATGAGTTAGTTTCATAGTTTATTATGATTTACAAGTCATAGAATGCACAAATCACATTAATGCTTAGGACGTTATGTTTAAACAAATGAGTCTTTACTAAGTTCAGTCATGAGATGGCTTCAATTTATTTGTGCATATTATGACTTTTCAGAACTTCCTCTTCTGCCACAAGATAATTAGATCAGTCCAAAGATGTGAAGCAAATATCCTGTACCTGATGCAAAAAGGCTTTGATCAAAATTCTTATCTCAATCTCTCTCTTGAGTCCCACATTGGGCTCCAATTAGATGTGCTGGTTTTAACAGCAGGAGTTTAACCCCAAATAAGCCACTGCCTGTCCCCCTCACCTTCCAGCAAGAGAGGGACAAAACCATACAACATTAAACTTCGCCCTCTTCTCTGTAACCCATACATTTCTGTATACTATTTCACTAACACCTAGACAAAGACTTCATTTCACTGGGTAGTGAACACATATTCTTCATTCAACAAGACCATGACCACAATAGATTTGTTACCAAAATTTCTTGACAAAATGTGAGCAGGTAGATCTGTAAATTATTTTCTGGGTTTTGATCTAAATAAAAATTATTTTTTAGCATTGTTGAATAATTAAAGATCACACATCCTGGTGTAATGTTTCAGATACAAAATATGCAAAAAAAATTAGGAAAACCCACTCTGCCTTATATTTTCTTATTAGTAAGATTCTTTGTCTTTTAGAAAGCTGATGTAAGTTTAGAAGATACTTCCTAATCCAGCAACAGAAAGTGTTTCATTAAAGGAATGTGAGATACCAACATTTATGCAGGAGACACCTAATTCAATTTGGATTCATTTTGAAAGCTATCTACACAACATGGAGTTTTGATTTCAAACACAGCCTCAACTGGCAAAATTGAGAACTATGGCTTGACTGTGCTGAGAATAGTATGTTAAAGCCAGTCTCATAGTCTTCTGCGCTAACTTGTCAAGCTTAAATATACAGAATTCTAATTACAAAAATAGTATATTTCCTTCTAAGTTCCCCTTACCCAGCCATTATATTGGTTTATTTATGTGAAGTACACACAGTATATGCCACCATTGCAAAATGCATTCAAATCTCAGGAAGCCAAATATGCATCAAAACTTGGATAACGATGATCAAAACCTTATGACTCACACATGGTTTCCAGAAGTGCTCAACATCTAGACTGAGCTGGCCAAAACACTCACTACATGAAAAACAGCCTCACATTTTATCTTCATGGTTTTTATGAACCTTAAAAGGAAAACATGATTCATTTCACCAAGCATCAATTAACTCAGGAAGTCATATTCATATGATTATATTTTGCTGCAAAAGATAGAATGAATCTGACCTTATTTTTAATTCTTTTTTTTCCTTGTATCCATTTTGTTCATCCTACTGTTCTCTGTCAATGCCAAGTTGCTTATATGATTTTTAGTAACTCGTCTGTTTCTCTGAATTAGGATTTCAGTAAAAAAGCTATCAGCCTTTGGGAAGGAAAACTAATCTAGCTAAAGTCTAGTGTTTATCGATATTCAGAAACCCTGGGCAGCCTGTCAGATATATTACTTCAGATTTAATTCAGTTAGAGAATAACAATGTGTGACTTAAAATTAAAATGCGCTATTTGGCAAATGTCAAAGTTTTTCAAAAGTTCTTATCTCCATAAAAGACAATGAACTCTGTGCCTTTGTGGATGTATTTTAAGCTTGAGAGAATGTATAGCCATCTTCAGGATATTCAGCTTTGAAAATATGACTAAAAGAATAAAACAGACACCTTGATTTGAATGAACTAGAGCATCACCTGGGTCTCTCCATCACTCACAGGGAATTCAGATCCTTATCAAGCCCAGGACATCTTAACTTTTAGAAATATGTAATGGAGTAAAATTGTACCCACATTTACTGTGGGTCATTAAAAACAATTCACCTTGCTCGCCAAAATTACAAATTGAAAAGAATGAATATTCTTGGTGGTGATCTACCCTATGAAAAGTAAAGAAAAATAAGTTCAGATTTACACTGAAAATACAGTCTAATACAAATAAGGACCAAATATATATACATAATTCAAAGCTGAATGTAAAGAAAATTTGTATTTAAAAATTTTTAGATTTTTGTCATAGCCTCTGGAGGGAACTTTGCTGCATGGCTCATTCTTTAGGAAAAAAAAAGTAGGAGATAAAAAATGAGACGGAATACACAATGCAAACAAGTCCTCAGATCAAAATCCATGTCTGAAGAAATATTCTATTTTCTAGATAAATAAAGAAGAATTGAACGCCTTACTTTCCTGAAGACAGACCAGTTGTATTGGCTGAATTTTCCATAGAGCATATGTCACACTGTTGTACACCACAATGACATAGATTCTGACTTCAGAAGGCTGAAAATGACTCCTTTATTTTTGGGATGTGTCTCCCTTTTTATACTATGCAAAGACCATTTCGATTGGTGAAACGAACGTCTTCAATCACTTTGTTCAGACCAGAGGGACATCAAGGAGTCCCTTCTAAGGAAAGGAACGTAAACAAAGTTACAGTTACAAAAACATGTCTCTGGTTTACAGAAAATTCCCTGGGAAAAGAACTTCAGAAAACCAAAACATCTCAGGCACGAACCAGGGCTACAAATATGAGCTCTAGGTCCTCAGAAATAAGGAATCAGGGAAGGAAAGCAAAAAACCAGCGTGGCTGAATCAAGACCTGCTGGCTAAACTAAGAGGCAGAGAAAATTGCACAGGCAATGAAAGAGTGGCAGATGTCCTAGGAAGACTATAGGGATGCTGCCTGGTTATGCAGGGATTAGGTCTTTCAGGCAAAGGTTCATCTGTAGCTGAACTTGGTATGGAATGTAAAGAATAATAAGGAAGGTTTCTACAGATATCTAAGTCAGAAAAGGAAGGTCAAAGGAAGCACACTTCCTCTAATGAGCTAAACTTCATCAAATAATAATTGTTATTGGCTGAATTAGAAAAATTGCAACAGTGACATATTTAGTCACTGACCTATAATTTTTTTTCTTTTTACTTTTAGAGAACATGTATGCCATGTAGTTTAGCTGTATAGAACTTCCATTCTTTGAGGAATTTATAAACCTGCTCAGCTCATAAACAAGCTCTCATAAAAAATAAAATCATGATTTTCCATGTAAGGATAGGATTACTAAGCTTACTAAATAGATTTTAGATGTAACAGCAGTAGACACTCTCTTCTTGGATCAGATTAGAACATTGCACTGCATGTAGTTAAATATTGGTGTCCTAATGTCATTTCAACATATTTAATTATAATATTCTATTCATTTCATATGCAAACCTATGTTCAAACATCATTGTCAAAAGTAAATCTATGATCATCAAAAGTTACCTTCTGTGTATGCATATTGCAGAATGATTCCAAAAGTCAAAATTACATTTCTTGAAAGCTATCTGATCTAACTTTAAATTCCAGTTCATGGCTTATCCAACCACCACCTGTGGTGAGAGTTTCAATGTTTAATTATCTTCACTGCTAGGAAATCATATCTTATTTAAAGCTTAATTTTATCTTACTTGCACTGGATCATGTTGTGCCTTTATCAGCAAAATTTTAAAAAGGATTATAATTGCTTATACATTGTGCATAGTGACCAAGTTATGTTTCCCTTTCTTTCAGAAAATGACCAGACTGAAGCCTTTAAGTCTCACAGCTAAGGCCTTATGATATTTAAATACTTCTCACCTTTCTTCTGTTGGCTGTCTTCTATATTTCTTCTTGAAGTTTTGTCATCTGAATCAGACATAACATTGTAGAAACAAGCTTTCCATTTCTTTTCCTCTCAATTTTTATTAAAAAAATATTCTCTGAAAGACTACAGTAACCTTTATACCTCCTACAATACTGAATATAGAATTCATGGGAAAATGGCCATTTATGAACACCCCCAAATTATTCTCTTGAGTTGTTGTTAACCTCTCCTGAAGGTCCCTATCCTAAAAACATTGTTTATGTTCTTTCCACCAAAAATATTATTATATTAAAATTCTTCTACTAAAATATGTTTGGCTCAACTGTGCTCATTTATTGGAATAGTTTGGATCACTCCATAACATTTATAACTGTTTTTTATTTACTGCCCTATAAATGTGTGTCACATGAAAATTTTATTGCAGTGACATTTCATAAACTGGGTAGCAGTGAAAGCATTGGGAAAGATAGAAGAGCAGTGTTATTCCCAACAACTGCATTTGGAGATCTATCATCAAGTTTATTTTTAATCTAAAAGTACTGATTTGCTTAATTGGATAGATATATTTAAAATTACAATGTGTTTCTAATTAGATACAGTTTGTATTCACAATTTTATTATACACATTTATAACATGTCCAGAAACAAATATCATAAAAAAGGTACTTGATGAGGCTTAATTTTCACTGGATATTTCTGAAAGCATTAACAGTAATTTTTCATTTTCATTATTTTTTAATAAAAATTCATAAATAACTGTCCAGTTACTCTGGTGTTAGGCTAATCAAACTGGACTTCCTTTGGACAACATTTTTCTGAGTCACCTGTACTCTGTTTCTTTTCTTCCAAAAAATAATACATAGAATAGTTTTTCAACCTGTGAAAGACTTGCATATTCTACCTTTAATTCTCTCTTGTGCTCTTTCTCCCCTTATGAGGAACACCATATATTTAATATATGAAGGTGAAGGTGCAACTCTTGATGGTAAAAGGTTGCATTAAAATGAGTAATAGTTTTGCAAGAAGTAACAACAAATAAAAGAATCTTAAAATATTATAGCCCTGAGGGCCTCAAGGTGGAGAGGAGGTTAGGTTCCAGGGGCAGCTAGTGGGTGTTTGAGCTCTGTTGCTCAAACAGAGGATCCACACTTCACCTATGTGGACATATGTGCATATTCCCATTAACAGACTTTTATCCTGATTAGACAGAGAGAGGAACAAGATGAAGCCATGGGTGCTGTCTGCATTTGAATGCTGACTGTTTCTGTTTGTGTTGTTCTGTGTGGCTGGGTATGTGTATATCCTTAGATATTTATTGTGTGTGTTTGTGCCTACTGGGATTACACATGCTGGACCCAAGGGCACCGATCTGTGGTATCCTTGCCTCCACTTGACTATCAAATTTGGAATTCCCTAGCACATTCCTGAAGAGCAATTTGTAAAAGATCATTCGGGGGATGTTCAATTTTTATGAAATGTTACATGAAGGTAATAAAGCTCTGACCAAGCTTTCAGAAATTCTTTGTACATATGGAAGTGTGTTTGCAGAGCATCTGCCTGAAGCAACGGTCTTCACAACAAAAAAAGGGCCTTGGTGATAAAAAAACTATTTTGACTAGGCTTTTAATTTTCTGACAATATGAATGTGTAGTCCAGAAAGTGCAAAAGTTTTTGGAGATAGACCAGAGTTCGAATCTTTTTACTACAGGATGGAAAAATTGAATTCAAACAATGAAATAATAATTTTAGTTCTAAAGAAATGTTGTCTGAATTTCTAAACAGTTAAAAGTGGGAAGCCAACAAATTCTTATGAAATTGTGGAAAAAAACCTATATGCTAAGTAAAAACATGCTGATATATTTACATAAAAATAAACATAATGTGCTGTATTTTCTCAGTTACTGTGTCCAGTTGTGGGACCATCAATTCAAGAAGGGTATTTTTGTGCTGGAGCAAGTCAAGAAAGGGATTACAAAATTGATGAAGAGTCTAGAGAATAAATCCCCTGAGGAGCAGCTGATGGAGCTGTGGTACTTTAGCCTGAAAAAAGGAGGCTTATGGGCGACCTCACTCTACAAGTACCTGAAAGGAGGCTGCAGCCAGTGGGGCCTTCTCCCAGGCATCGACTGACAGGATGAGAGGACACAGTCTCAAGCTGCACCATGGGAGGTCTAGGTTGGACATTGGGAGGAATTTCTTCATAGAAAATGTGATTAAACTTTGGAATGCACTGCCCAGGGATATGGTGGAGTCATCATCTCTGGGAGTGTTTAAGGAAAGATTGGATGAGGCATTTAGGTCATGGTCGAGTTGACACAGAGTGGTGTTGGGTCACAGGTTGGACTCAATGATCTCAGAGGTCTTTTCCAGACTAGGTGATTCTGTGATTCTGTGATTCTCTTACTCTGTGACAGGATGTTTAAAAACTCTTTTATCTTTTCAAAACTCTGTTATATGGGGCCGTGAAAGACAACAATGTCCCACAGAAACATATTTTAATACGTTTTGACCTGCACAGTTTCACTGGAAACCACTCTTTATGGAAATGTAGTGCAAGCTGAAAGGAATCAGAATTGATTAAGAGAAAAATTAAGCTCCAGCCTATTGCCAGATTCTCATATGGGGCTACTAGAGGAAGGCCTGCATTTAGTATTCAGACAGTATTTTGCTTCAAATTCCAATCTGGAACTGGAGTTTTGGACTTATTTATATTCAGTCTCAATAGATGTACTGTTCCTGTCCAGATCCTTCATCAAGACATCATAAAGATGTGCACTGGCCTTCCTCACTAACATTTCCATTTCCAGGGAAGGAATTTCACACATACAAGGAGCATGAAGCCATGGTGTGAAAAGTTCCCACTTCTCAGACTTTTCTTTTTATCACACATAAGCTGCACCAGTGTCAAAACTTTTGTAGTAAAACTACATTGGTTTTCCTAGGAAAAATGCTGTTGTGTTTTTTTTTGTTTTGTTTTGTTTTGTTTTGTTTTAGTTTTTGCTTTAGTTTTAGTTTTTGTTTTAGTTTTTTTGGTTTTGTTTGTTTGTTTGTTTGTTTGTTTTTCTTTTAGTGAGAAGAGATCCTTTTACCCCTAATTTCTTCCAACAACTCCTTACAGTCTTTAGGGGCAATTCCTGGTGCCCCATACTTCTAACAAGTATACCATTTTTTTTTTTTCTTGTCCATTGGAGAGAGAAGAACCTCAAGCCTTGGTCTCATAGAATTGACAATGTCACCATACACCACATGCACACATATCACAGCAGCATTTTAATGTGCATTATGGGCTGACATTTGTTCTAATTCTTACTTATTTCTAAATTTTTACTTGTTTTCTTCATAGATGGCATTATGTATTTCAATCTTGTAATGGACCTGAGCATCAAATCCACTTAGGTCAATCCCCTGAACTGTAAACTAATATGCAATATAATACACTGAATTTTAACTGTGGAAAACAATCCCATTCTCAGTAAAGCAAACAAAGACATCTAATACAAGAAGAGTCTTTCATCTTTAATTTAAAAGACATTTTAAATGTGGTTACAAATTTTGTTGTAAATATTGTTTTGACTAATACTTTCAAAAACTACTCCTCAAACAGTTAATATACAGTCTCTACTAGAAAGAGGACATTAGAGGTACAAATTTATGATTTCATATTAAAACTTAAACACATGTTCTCTCTCATTCTAAATTTAATACAGATAAAAATCTTTGTTGTCATGGGAGGATTTTATAAAACATTAATATGTTCCTTGAATACAGTCTTAAAGTCCCATACATTAGTTTACTAACTCAGGTATAGGATTTTTGTCAGCTCTCTCCCTCCAAGCTGTTGATGAATTAAACGATCAATAAAACTGTAGGAAGCTTTAAGTACAGTATGAATAGGTTAATATTTTAAATACAAAAAAAATCAAAATACAAGCAAATCCTGCATCTCCTTCTGCCAACATACAAGATTGCTGCTAATTTTAACTTAGTTGTGTTTTGCAAACAATTTTTTTCAATTTTACAGTAAGAGTATTTGGGATAACATTTGTACCACTGTATATGTATAAAAAAAATGAAGTATTAAATATAAAAAATGTCATAAATAAAGAACTTCTAAACCTATTAGAATTTCCCCCATTATTGAGTAACGAATCAGTATTTGCAATCACCACTTTCATGCATGTGTGTCCATAAGTCCTCCTTAGAACAAAAACATTGGAGCTTCATTGAGATTTCAAACTCCTAGCATAATGAACATGGCCTCATATCACAATAGGATTGCTTTCATTAGTGTCCACACCACCAAGAACATCAGTAAGGACTCTTTGTACACTATCTAAATTTGGCCTTTTCCTCTATAGTAAAGAAAATTACCAATTTTTTATGGATACAAGTCTTAATACACTAGACTACTTCCAAATCTGACTGAATGGCAATTGCATAGTCTGATAAGCCAACATCAAAATACTCAAGGAATAAATGAATCATGGGGAGACTCAAGAATGACCTGGAATTACACAGGATACCTGTCCCTGATTTTACAGCATGTGCATTTGTTTATTTCCCTTTATTTTGACTGTGAGGTCCCAACTTAACTATGCTGGTCTTTTATCTTCCTAGCCCAATATCTTGCACTTGGGGATTTCTACCTCCCTTGCTCTATGAAGGGCATCCTAAAATATCTGCCAGCTCTGTTCTGCCTGCTTGTTCCTGAGGGCACTTTCCCAGGCAGTCCTGCTGAGTATATCCTTGAAGAGCTGTAAGGAGTCCTGACTTTTCTCTTGGTCTGACCCACGTCCCTCAGGACTGTGAACTCCACCAGTGTGTGATCACTGCAGTCCAGACTTCTTTCAGTCTTGAACCCACAGGTAGGTCACTTGCACTTGTGACCCTCAGGGTCAGTATCCTGTTCTTTCTAGTAGGGCTGTTACCTGGCTGAAGAAGTGATTCTCCATGCATTTGAGGAGTCTCACATGTGAATTCAACCCACAGCTTTCCTAGCTTTTACTCTTCCAATTCTCCCCCTGATCCTGGGGGCAGGGGAGTGAGCAAGCAGCTGCGTATGGCTTGGCTGCTGACTGGGATGAAAGCACAACATAATGCAATGGGAGTATAATAGATATTTTTACTCCTTTGCACATCTCTCCCTAAAAATATAAGCCACTTTATATTTCTCCAGTTCCCTAAATTACAGTCTATCAGAATAAATCAGCTGAACAAAATACAGCAACTCCATACTTCTCAGCTAATAAGGAGGAACTGCTTTTATCTATTAATTCATTAGAAGTGAAAATATCTATTAGTTTTCCTCCTCATGACAGTGACTTCTCAATTGAACAATTACCACTGTTTGGTTAAATATGGAGGGTAAATGACAGATTTTTTAATGAGTAATCTTATTTCTTCTCATAAAATTCTCTTGGGATCAAAATTTTTGGTAAACCAAAATTTTAGGATTGTAGTTGATACAGGTTCCAGCATACTGCATATAATAGAGGCTGACATAGTTTATTATTAGTATTAGTTTTTCTTCTTTGTCTCTCTCATGATGACTGTGGAGAGATCAAAATTGAGAAATCTACAGAGGCAAGAAAGACATCCTTTGATGTGGAAAATAATCCAGGGAGGATGTGGAAATGGGCACTGGAATGGAAAGAGGCTGCTATAAAAGATCAAAAGAAATAGGTCCCAAAGAGAACTGGCTGAACAGTAATTGGATGTTTCCTTCTGAAGAGTCTGATTAATGGTAGCAGAAGTATAAATTTACCTTAGAGCTCTTTCCTTGTGTGCTTTATGTACATATAGACATATTAATATACATGCATAAAGTTATTGCAGAAAATTTCAACGTAATTTGTGCCATACTGTAGAACTATAACATTTTTTTTAAAAAGTCCCTACTTATTGGATGCACAACATACTACACAGAGATCATGTATTGCTTCAAATGGTGGCAACTATACAAAAAACGTACATTATTATCAAGATATTGATTTCATATGGATTTATAATACTCCATCTTATATAAGGACAATTAAAAAACAAAAGGTTGTTAGTGCAAACTTAATTCCTGTAAAAAAACTAGAGAAATCTAAAATGATGACAGATTAATAATTAAGCTGAGTAAACTCTACAGAGATCAGTGCTTTGGGAGAAGTTCATCAGAGCTTGGATGCTCTAAACAGGATTTTGTAAGGTGTAATGTAATTAGGTACTGTAAAAATGTTCTTAACAAAGGAAAATTTTCATTTATATTTCTAATAATATTTGCTCTGTGTTTTAAAGCACAGCTGAAAAATACCAGCTTGCTAAGTAGCAGAATAATTTTCAGTGCCTAAAGAAACTTTATACAGGTGCATATTCCTTTCTCATTTCATTTCTGTGAAATGTTCTATTTTTAAAAACTGCACTATATAAATATCTTTATTGTCATAAATATTACAGCCTATGTCATGATGCTTTTGATAATTCTTTGAAAGAAAATGCCTAGGGATATAGCTTGGTTTTGGTTGCATACATTACCTTTGTTGCATATTAGCTGATTCCCAAAAAGCAATCCAGATTTAACCAAAGTACTTCTGCACTTGGTTCCTTCCTTTGTATGCAATTTGCAGGTATGAATAACAGCTTTTCTCACATTACTCACAAATAACTGTGTGCTGTTCTTCTATAGTGTTTTTGAATTATCAAATGGTTTTTGGAAGATTCTTATCGAGGTTTTATGAGCTTTGTCTTCTCCTTACTTGATAAAAGACCAACAACAGCCAAATGAGGAAACAAATCCAAAAATTAGTATAAACCTACAGCAGAAACAATTGAAACAAACAAACAAAAAACCACAAACAAACAAAAATCAAAAAAACTTTATAAACCTTGGTGAGAGTTAGCATTGTAAAAGAAGTTTAAGGGCTCCTTCAGTCTAGTATCTGGGAGAGTAAAACTAGGGGTTTTTTTGTTTTTTTTTTTTATTTGCTATACCTCTTTAAAAAAGAACCAATGTAGCAACAACAATTGAATATCCTCATCTATTTTAACTGAAGGAAGAGCAAGCATTTATCCTTGGGGCTAACCAAATACTGACTTCATCTTTCTTCCAAATAACCTATTTATTTCTTGCAAGAACTGAAAAAGAAAGAAAACAAATAATTGTTTACCAGATTTTATTTGACACAACCCAGTTAAATTGTGAAAAATAAAAGCACTGTCCACTGATTTACTTCAACGAAAAGCCTTTAACTGTGAAAGGATTTTTTTTCTGAAAGAAGTTATTAAAATGAAATAATTTCATATACAGACCAACAATCTAGTAGATACTTCATAAAATCCAAGTTTAATGTAGCTATTATTTGCTGGAATTTATTACATTCCTATATCACCATTGAGCTGAAAATAAAAGACCTGAAAAATCGGAAAATCATAAAAACTTGAAAACTCCAATATTGATAAATGGGCACACAGGTCTAAACTTTCTCAGTGCTTATGGACAAACTATAATAGTGGTGATAAGAACAGGTCTTTAACAGTGCTCAAAATTCATGAACATTTCCCCTTTCTTCATTTTTTGTTACAGTAGAAGAAATTAAAAACAAACAAACAAAAATCCCCCACCAAAAGCACCCAACCAACCAAACCCCAAAACCAAAACCAAAACCAAAACAAAAACAGAGAAAAAAAATCAGTATATATCTTCTGCCAAACAAAATGCTGATTTCCATTCCATACTAGAAACATAATTTGTGTCTTCTACATGATATGGTAGCAATGAATGACAGATAATAATTTATGATTAATTGACTCATAAATTATTGGTCTACTTGGTCCTCAGATATTCTTACCCTTCCTGCTAGATGTAAAAACTTAGTACCATTTAAAACCTGGCTTTTTCATAGGGAAAGTGTAAGAATAATGTCTTGAATATCAGATATCATAAAATATAAGAAATAGCACAAATATAAGAAAATTCATAGTAAATTAAAGACACAACAGAAAGCTAAGTCTTCCAAAACTCTGAAATGGTTACAAATAACCTTTTTGTCTTAATTAATGTGTGTTAGTTAATAATAAACTAATTCTCTATTTAAATGAAGCAGAGATTAAAAAACAAAGAGACATAGAGAGAAAAATAAAAATAATAACTGTGGAGTTGAGTTGCATTTCAGTATTTATATAATTTGAATATTCAATTAATTTTAGTAGTATTTTTTGATATTCCCTTTCACAAGGAATGAAGGGCTATACACAAATAAATTTGATATAGGAAAAAAGCTACTATGTCTGTGAACCTATATTTAGGGTGGAAATTAAAGACATATTATGGAAGTTGAAATGGATTAAGTATAGCTAATATTAAAATACTTGAGAAATGTATCAATAAACTATGCTTGTCTGTGATTTTAAGGGTCTGTGTTGGATGATTCAGGAGGTTTAATGTTCAAAGAATTTAACATCACAAGACTTCCCAATTACAAGGAGGTACTTTTGCTATCCAAATGTTAAGGTATAAAAGTATGGTATCAGTGCTTCAGTTCTACAAGACGCTTCAGAATTAATTAAATTACATAAAAATAGTGCTAATAATGGGGTGGTTTTTGAGTTTATTCCTATAAGGGGAAAAGGTCAGCTGACTTTTTAATGGCTAAAAATTCATAAATATTTGTCTGATATTCAGAAAATTTGTATGATACATTAGCTGGTCATGCTGCCTTTAGAAGAGTTACTATCACTACTATCACTAGTAGAGAATTTCCACACAAAGAAAAATTATAAATAGGAAAATATCAAGGACTGTCTCACTTATTTTTGCCTGCACATCAGTGCAACCTTTCACTGAATTCAGTGGAAAAAAGCCCTTATTCCATCAGCAGGATATGGCCAAATGGTACAACATTTTATAATTTTCCGGGCACAACCTTGGTTAGTAAAAACTCAGTCTATATTTACTGCTTTCCACCTGAGTCCACTTTTACTCAGACACTTTATTTTCTATCTTCTTTCATCTTTTCTATTAAATGTATGTGTGATAATTATCTCCATCTTGGTTTTTCATCCTCTGCTCTGTGCAGTATTACTGAATTCTCCTATCAATCACAGTTGCATGGAGCTTATGTCTTTATCCCTGCTCTATCTGTATACAATTTCTATTACACTGATATGAATTCAGTTACTCAGTTAAGAACCCAATCCAAAACATATCCTAATCTTTTTTCCTGAATATTTTATGTGCTGCTGTGTGTCACGGGATGTACTGATGTCTAAGTCAATTATATGTACAGCTTTGCTGTTTTCAAGTCCCACTGTCATTTCCCTGTGAAAATTTAGCAAATTAGTAATGTATGACCATATTCTTATTAATGTGTCTAGCAGGCTAGCAAACTGCCCATTATATACCTGGACAAAAAGTTTTTGGAAATTTTAAAGCCATGATGAAAAATCAAAATCAAAAATCTCTTACCATTTTTAAAACCTTACAGAAGTTTAGGTGTATAAAGTTATCATACCTCAGAAGTAATACCTCAGACACGGAAATTAGTTTTTCTGCAATGGAGTAGCTAGTATTTGTGTCAACTGTCGAGGCATCTGAGTGCATTTGCTTTAATTTATCAACTTTCTGTTTTGGAATAATCAAAATCTGTGCAATTATTCCTAGTGATATGTTAGTTTTCACCAATGGTGAGTTATTTCCTTCATTGTTTTTTCCTCCTTTGGTAAAAAACAAGAGTACCTATTTGCTTAAGAATTCTTAAAAAGAATCATGACACAGAAGTTATTTTAAGACAGGCTAGTTTCTTGGAGTGTAAAATTCGTCATATGGAAGTCCTGATAAAGTTCTATTTTTTCCTATAAGAAGTTAAATTGAAATGTAGTAATAAGTAGTCTGTTTGTTGCTTAGCCCTGTGCAGTGATTGAAGGACATGGACTATGCTATGCAAGCAAAGTCACTTTATTACACTAATCACCCAATTTTGTAACTTCTGTACAAAATGTTCCTCTTGGACCCCTTTGCCACTGTTCCCTTAGCAACACAATCTTATGGTTATCAAGCCCCTGTTACATTTCTTAGCACCTGCTTTGTCCTTGTTACATCTTCTCTCCTCAAAACTGTCAGAGTGACCAGACATGATGTCTTCACTTTTGTTCTTGCCTTGAGTTTATCTCTGCACAGCTTCCACTGTGCCAAGGCCAGGACGCCTGCAGGGCTACCCAGCTCAGTTTCTGTAGCTCATCTTCCACAGCCCTGTAAATAATGTCACTGCTAATGACAGGCCATAGCTGTTGTACCACCTTTGCAAGTCCTCAGGTTTGATCAGTCTGAACTTTATATCCCTGCAGTTTGTTTGACTTCGTACAAGTGGGATGATAATTTATCTACTTGAACAAGTATGTATGGCTAATCTGCATTATTCTTGTTTATTTTCATAAAGATAATAGAGTTTTACAGCCATAATAAACACTAATCTATGGTTGAAATTTACAAATCCCAGCACAATGAAATACTGCCTTGGTATGTACAACAGAAAGGGCCCTGACAAGCTGAGATAAGTGTGCAGGGTAGAGGAGTACAGACATGAGTGATAAAACATGGGGTATATGTCTGGCACTGGAAAGTCCATAAATAAAAGTAATTAATAGAATTAGTCAAAGAAATGTAAATGAAATAGGAAAAAAATGGTTTAGTGGCAATAAAGATAAAGAAGAAATAGTATCTAAAATATACAAAAATCAGACATAATATGGAGATCAGTGAAGTAGAAAACTTAACAAACACATGGAAATGACACCAGGTTGATTGTAAAGTGTGGAAGAAAACATGTACATCAACAGGATGTGTTATCTGATTAAGAACTCTAAAAGCATGTTGCTTCCCTCTCCAGCAGCTGAAATTGCTGGCTTTAAGACATGGGAGAGCAATGAAAAGGTGAGCATAACATCAAGAAAAGGAGTGGTAACTATAGATATGTAAGTTACTATTTTAATGGTATGATAATTACTATTGAGATCTTCTCTGTATGGGAAATATTGTAAGCATTATTACCTGCCTTTTTTTTTTTTTGTAATAATTAGATCTAGACTAAAAATTACTTTTTAATTAGATTTTTAATATTTAAATAATTATTATAATAATGAATTCTTAGCTTTATACATTAAGTGTGTTTTCTGTTTGAGCATAAACAAGATTGTGGTAACAGCTGACTTTTTACAGAGATAATATTTATGAACAAATTGGTTTCTCTAATGAGAACTACATTCCACTAATAACAAACCAAATTTGAATTTCTAAGTACCTTGTATATATCCTCCTGTAGTGTGTTTCAAACAGAAATTTGATTTCCTTAGTAGTTACTTGTTTGAAATTTTTTTTAAAAAAATTACTGTTATTATCTCTCAGGCAGCAGTATTCCTGCTGGTGTTTTGGAGAAATCAATGGTATAACATATCCCAAGTTTCACTACATTTGTAAATATGCTCCCTACATATTTTAAAGATCCTCATTAAAATTGCTATTAATTAATAATATTTGTTAATAACAAAAAAGAAAATATTACTTTTAATATTTCTTATATGTGTTTCAAAAATGATGTTTTAGTTAAAGGTACTTTGTAACATGCTGAAAAATAATTTGCTCTATTGAAATTTCAGCTAAAATGGCACCACATTTTTAGTGGTAGATTAGCTAACACCAGCTGTACTCAAACCTTTTTAGTGAAATAAAATGTTTGTCTGTGGGATCATTGTCTTGTCTTCATGGCAGCTCAGGTAGCTGGCCTGAAGGACAGAGTGCCTAGAAGAACCTGGATAGCTGTTTATGCTGCAGCCACAAGGGTGTGTGCAGACAACACCAGAAGTTTGAATGACATTTCCTAAGATCACAAAGCCAGGAATTTACATCCTTCTTCTAAAGCCATTAGCCCTGAAAACCTGATGGATTCCAGCTGTTAATGACACCAGAATAAACTATGTCACGTTTCCAGTGAAGACAGCAACTCTGCAGGCAGCACCTCACAAGAAGGATACCTGAGGAAGCTGCCGCATTACCATTCAAAGCAATCAGGTTTACCCAACATTGTTTCTTTTGGGATATTTCTAGAGGTTTTAAAAAAATAGAGAACAGATGACCAGTTGAGGTTGTGTTTGTACACCACCAGTGAACAGAGAAAGATGTATAATAATTACAAATGGACTAAATATTTCAGAAAATGGGAGACTAAGTGAAGTGATAAATGCCCCTCACATATGATTTGTGTTCACAAATTAAAAGGACATCCGTGTGTTTTTCTTGCATCATTCTTCATGGAGCAGCAAAAATCTCTTGTAATACTAGCTGAAGAATTATAGAAAAGTTATCATAAACAAGTTTGTATATTCTCTTGTATACAAAGCAAATATCCTAAGAAAATAGCAATAAGATGTGTGTGTGCACGCATGTATGCATGTGTATGTTTGCTTCTGGGGAAATACAAGTCTCTTGCAGATTTCTAAGGAGTAAATAAGATGATCTTTTGAGAGAGACGCCTTCAGAACCAGAATTTTGACTGACTATTCCGTATTAAATTCTTTCTATATACATTTATACAAATTTAAAATTGGAATTTATGTATTATATCTTTCCCTCATTCTCAACTTTTAACCATACTTTTACTCATATTATGATTTGTAATGTAGTCTTAATATGATAATTACCATTTTTATTTCTCATCTATTTTCAGTACATATAGAATCAATGCTACTACAGATTTATTGGTACAACTGTACAGAATCTCTGGCTCCAGGATTACAATATATAAGAAAAAGCAAAGAAATAAAATGATGAAAGATAAAACTAACAAAGTTAAAAAGTTATGGTGTATGTAAATTAACTCCTTATTAAAAAAAAAAAAAAGTGAAAACTGAAAACAGTAGAATTTGTTTTTCTAAGTATAATTTTATCCATCTTCTCCAAAAATCTCTACTTTTTTTTTCCAAGCAAGTTACACATCCTCTAGGTTTTCTTCCTAACCTATGCTCCTCTTTATGACCCTTGTCTTTCACACACAAAAAAATGAGTAATCAGTGCCTTGTGTTCACATCAGCTATTTCAAATCCTAGAATTAAATCTACTCTTCCATCACCCAAGTATATGACCTGTATTTCAGTCAATTATTTCCTAACAATGTTTGGCTGGCTTGATATTAATTCTGAATGAAAAGACTACTATAATACGGACTAGACTCAAATTTAGCATGTCTAAGTAGCTTTCCCCAAAATAATAACGTGAGACAGTAAAATATAATTGTTTTCATTATCTGTTATCATTAACATTTTAATCTCCCTCGGCTGTTTGGGAAGATAGGACCAATGTTATTTCAGGTTTAAAAATCATGTAAGTAAATCTGCTTACAGTAGTTCCAATTCTGGATATGTCTGTCATTCAAGCTGACACAGCTAAACTCTTTTCTGGACTATAAAACAAACTACCAGCTCTTTCCTAAGAATTCTACACTTCTATGGCTGAGTCTGAAATAAAAAAAAATAAATAAATAAAAAAAAAAATCTGTTAAGAAGTTTGGCTCATTTGTTAAAGCAAGATGCCACTCTTTGTGGTGTAGAGCCACCTCATGTCTGTCTCTCTTGATTTGAGGAAGAGCATGTGAACAAAACTCTAACAGAGAATTCTGATAAAATTCTGGGCTTAACTTAAGATCTCTGCACCATTCTTTCTTTCAGGTGATAACTTTTGTGAGGGCTGAGTAACAGGCACTTTAAAAATCAATGCATGTTAACAATATTATGAATGGTTGTAGAAATTAAGCAATTGGCATTTTGCCAAATGAATATTACAGGATGGCTGAAGGCAAAGATGTATAGCAGGATCAGGGGATTGTTAAAAATGACATAAATGTTTTGTGATTTATTCCTAGATTATTTCTTTGCTTTACAAATATTGAGACTATGTAACAACTGTCTTTCAGATGAGTAAGGTCTAAAGGTATTATATTCAGTTTAAAAGTGTGTTTTCATAGCCACCATTTCTATAAATTTTCTCTCATACTATTAGGCATTAAAGCAAGGCTGCTTCCCCAGCCCCAAAAATGATAGTGCCATGCCCTCTTGAGAAAGAAAATACAATGACCGTTCCAAATGCACCAGATATTTTAAATACTCCATAAACAGGAAATAGAATGATGCAATGTGTAGTCTCCTAATTCTGACCAACAGCAAAATATTATTTTTTATTTTTTTAAAAGGACACACAATATATTTTTTAATACCTACCTATCTATCCTTTATTCCTGATCTTAAAAAAACCCCAACATTTTTAAATAAGATTCTTCTTCTGACAATATTTGTATGGTTTCAGAAGACAAGGACATCACACCTCCAACATTATTGATCTCTCTAGTTTAGAAAGTTATGCTTATGCTTTTTACAAGAGTAATATTTCTCTGGGAGCAAAACCTTAGAAAGAGAGTAGACAATTAGTGAGTATGTTTGGTTTTTTTTATATATACTATTAAGGGAAAACAGTTTGGTGCACAGGAAAGAATATGTGACATTCCTTAGAACATACACACTGTCTTTTTTTCCTGCACACACGTATGAAAAGAACTTCAGGACATACTGTGTCCAGCCAAGAGTTAGAAATGGGGACACTGCTGTTCTCTATTCTACAGAAACAAAGCTCAACAATAGAAACAGTGTTGAGAGTAGAATTCAATACATTTAAGATTCATATTGTATAACTTTTTTCCTTGGATTACATTGTATTGTACTGGAATAAAACCCCTGAAGGAAGCAAGGAAATATCTGATTTTTCAATGTAGGGCATGGTACTGGAAGAGAACAACAGAGTAGGAAAAAAAATCTGTATTTAGAATATTTTTAAAAGTCCATTTCTCAGAATAAAATTGTCATAGTTCTTCCTTGTCACATTATCATATTTATAGTTTTAAGTAATTTTAATCTATACAAATTAGGTTTTGGAACTCCTTAGAGGAAAGCCATATCTCACTTGATGTGCAAGAATTATCTTGTATACTGAGATAGTATAAGTACTACTAAAACTATGTATGTAAGGACAGCAATTGTAAACAAAACACATTCAAAACGAGATTTTATTTCCCTGGGTACAAAATGGCATTTCTATCCTTTCACCCATTAATTTTAATTTTGTTCATGCAGAGTGTAATAATTTTTTTTTGTGTTTTGAGACGTGGGAATGCAACTTGCCATTATAGCTGAAATTCAGAAGTACATTCTTCTGAATGTAAGTAGTAGTAAGAGATGCAGTAAGTAGAAGTAAGAGATGAGCATGTTGGGTGATCCCTCCAAACTCAAATACTCAGAAAGTTCAGAATATGTTTGTCAAAGTTATCTTAGCAGTCTGAAGGGATAGAAACTTTTTTTTTCCTTA
>VWYO01022683.1:53115-77938 GCA_013400275.1 Rhadina sibilatrix | reverse complement strand
TTTTTTTTTCTTTTTTCCCCAAGACAAAATTCAGCGCTGTGTCATTAGAAGAAAGAAAAAAAAAAAATTGTTAATTTCTTCTCCTGTTACATTCAGAACATAAAATTCTAATTGTATTATAGAAATGCTGAAATCTGATATTATTAAAGATATTACCCAGTTTAAATTTCTGTTATGTTAAATTAGATTTATTCCGTTTATGAGGTAGAGAGGCACTTGCAATTAAGGCTTTATTTGAAAATTTCCTTATGATTTTCTTTCAAATCTGGAATTTATAAATTGGAGTCATTAAAAAAATTGATTAATGGAAATAACAATGGAGTGCCATAACCAGTGTTTCCCTGGATATTTGTGTGAAGAGCATGTCTAACTTTTTTAGTGCCTCAATTTTTTTGCTTACAGAATTGTTTGCGTTTGAATATATTAGGAGACACTATGATTACCTTAATTCTGGTTTACCTGGTTTGTTCAACTGGGTTTTAAACCAGTCCAACACTCATTTTTCTTTAATTTCCCTTGGGAAGCTGTCTAATAGATCTGAGTGTTAGCAAATAATTCCTCATTCAGTCTTAATTTTAATTTCTCATTTTGTCTGATTATAATTGATTATTCTTACATATACTAACTTTAACAACTTTATTAATTTCTTGTTTACAACCTCCAAATAAGATGAACTACCCTTGTAAACTGTGCTTCTTTGGTCATTGTTTACCTGGAGTATACACTGCAAAATCTTTTTTTTAACTTTTTTTTCTTGAATCACTGAAACAGTTCAGTTTGGTTTGTTGCCATTTTTTTCAATTCTTAAAATCATTTTTTAAGACAGTCAAATGCTCAAAGTAATGAAAATTGAAGTTCTGTGGTACTGAGGTGTTTAAAATTTCATAGCTTTCTGATTTAAAAACACCCACTCTGAAGAAATAGTGTTAGATAACACATTCTGCTCTATTGTCCTGCCTGATCACAAAGATGAGCTTCCTTTGTGTAGAGTGTCAGAAAATGTGTTTTCTGTCATTTTCCTACAGTATTTTACGGCAATTTGCTGTTGATTTTTTCTTGAGATCATCATACAAGCTAAATATTGTCCAAGTATTTTTACCTTCTGTCAAACAACAGTTACGAAGGCCAGTGAAATTCCCAGGCTGTGGTGAGATACCTGTGGAACCTGTGGGGGGATTTTCCTCAGGGAACCTAGAGGTTCTCTGTCAGGTAAAGTCATCACAGGGCAGGCAGACAGCAAGGCCCTTGACACCATCTAAATGAAGCTATGTATGTTAAATGAGAAAATATATTGGTTTAGATTATTTGACTTACACTGAAATAATTAATTAAATGAACATTTATTCCAATATTATCTGTGTAACCCATGGATAAAAAAAAAATCATTATGATTAAGTAGGGACTAGTATAATTTTTTAAAAAAAGGAGGGGAAAAAAGAGCATTTCAGAGAAATTGCTCATTTAGAGAAACATTCATGTGTATATTTTAACAGCAAATATTTGGGCTGGTGAAAAATTACATTATTAGCTGTAATACAAGTCATTTTTGTAGAGGAGAAGCAAAGGACATGACACTGATGTGAAGCACTGTATTATGAGTATGAAATTGGCATGTTTGAAGCTATCAAGGGAACTCTCAAGTAAAAAATATGATTTAATTACATTGTTACCTCCAACTAGACATTTGTACAAATGTAATACAAGATCTAAAGTAAATTAGAATCCTTCTGGAGCAACCAGTTGAGACTAGACAGAATGCTTTACATTTAAAATGGTGATATTTCCCTCCATTTAGGAGTCTCAATCTCATTCTTCAGGCACAATTTGGGTCAAGATTAAGATATAGATTTAGATACAAATAAAACAATTGTACAAAACTTGGGAAGAGTGTAAGTTCAGCTATAAATGTGAATAATGTGAATAAAATATAAATTAAGCTGCCATTAAACTATTTAAAACAACTTTTAAGAGGCTTTTTTTTTCCTGGCTTTACTGGTGCTGTTCAAGAATGGCTTAGATATTGTCTCACCTTACTTCTCTGTTGAACTTGCCAGATAACACAGATGCTGTGCATATATACTAGGGAATCTCACAGGATACTATATGACTCTGATTAGGCAAGAGAATCAAACCACCAAGTTAAATTGTTCATGGAATCTGGACAGCAGATCAGCTGATTGAGGAAATCTAATGATCAATTGAGACTTACTCATCAGGAAGATTAATTGTCAGGCTCATAAAGATGCTTTGGATACATTGTAGTGCTGAAATGGCACCAGATGTGATAGGGCTGCACACAGAGTTTATACTCCTTGACAGAATTTGGACTAACAAGCAAAACTGTTGGACATGACCTGAGAAACTGCTGGATGTAACAAACAGATGACCATGTAAGAAATGGCAAAAGTTACAGTTCTGGGGTTCTCAGTACAAGAGACAGATGCAGCTGCTGGTGAAACTCCAATAAAAGGTCACTGAGATGATAAAATGACTGGAACATCACTCCTGTAACGAAAGACTGAAGCAAATGAGACTGTTTAACCTGAAGGAAAGAAGATTCATGGGGAATCTCATCTGTGTATAAAGATACCTGAAGCAAGAAGTCACCAGCAGAGTAAATGATCAATACTTGTTAGGTATCTGATGCCTCTGCAAAATTTCCTACCCCTGTTCCAAGACATCACAGTGATAGATTTGTTTGATGTATTCTGCTTGTACCTAATTTGTTTGCTTATTTTGTTCTTGGAAGTAGTTCAACCACTTTTCCCTGCTCTTTAATAAATTAAACCTGAGGATCTCCTCAGATTTTCCATGCCTGATAAATCATATTCTGAATAATTAAATACTGACATAATTTATATGCAACTGGAAACAGTCTTCTAAAGGGATTTTTTTGTGCTCTAAGTATCATCACGTATAATTTTTACTGCAAATTTTTCTAAGGACGGTACATATGTTATTTCCTATGAGTACATTGGACAGAAAGTATGGTATTTTTCATATTTACCACCTATCTGGAGATCACATTTTCTATTACATAACCACATAATTCCATTATGGCTTTTTAAACATAGCTGTTAAAAGAAATTAATGTTAATCAAGTTAGGGCTGGTAAAAAGTCAGTCCAAGTCATTCTAAAGACATCTGTAAATGCCTCTTAAATGTATAAAATTGAGAAAAGATCATATTATCAGTTGAACTCTACAGAAAAATAAAATTCCTGAAGCCTCTTGCGACGTTTTTACACTAAGAAAATTATTTACTCAGTTTGGCTATTACATTATCCCAGAAGAGAAATAATGCTTCTTGTAGCTTTTTCAGTAATTATTATATTTCAATTTTAAACCTAACACCCAGGATTTAATGATACAAACTTTAATTGCACTGGGAAGAGCATTAGTAGCAGCCATACATATAGACTGTCTTGTCAAATAAAAAGTTATTTAAGGTTTTTGTGAGACAAGTTTTTGTAGGAGTGTTTTCTATCTAGAGCTTGAAAGACTCACACAACCCAGTAGACAACAAGCAAACAAACAATATAATGTAAATAACAATGAATATTTTATGTGACAGCATGACTTTTGGCAGATTTGCTATAAAATTAGTTTCTCAGAAAGGTTAAAGAAGGAGCAGGAGAGAAAAAATAATTAGACTTTTACCAGCAAAAGGAAAACATCATTTCATTCAGTGGATAATGATCAGGCCTACAAAAGTTGCTTCTTACAGGGAAAGGAAAGAAAAAGGAATTTTGACTTAAAACAAAATATTTACACTACAAAAAAAAAAAAAAATCATGACTATATCAAAAATACTTAACTAAAATAGAACTAAATGCTCCTCTTAACTTATTATGTTTCAGTGTTGAAGACAGATGTTCCACATTTGTCAGTATCATTTCTGTATAGCTGATCTTTGATGACAATGATGCTATCTTTATATAGTTCAGATTGTGTATATAAATAAAATAAAATAAAATAAAATAAAATAAAATAAAATAAAATAAAATAATAATACATTTAACATTTTTATTTGTTTCAGCAGTTTTCTATTCAGTGTGCTCAATTACACCTATTAGGAGGCTTTCACAGAAATTTATGCAAAGCAAAAAGACTTTAATATTATTATATTATAATCACAAAGATATGTGTTTAGTATTCAAAAAACATTTTCTGGGCTGATGCTTTCCATGCTTTATGTGTCTATGCAAACAGTCCTTTCAGTAAATTTTCAGTCAGACAATTTGATAATTTCTAACAGTATTCTTGGAGCTGGGTTCGTTTTTCTAATGTGTAAACTTTTAACTGATGTTACCTCTACAGCTGATTTACTACTGTTTCTTTACATCTGGATTTTGTTATCTTCATTTCCTAATGGAAATGTACACTGATGGTGGAAAGGATTTGGAAAATTTATCAGACCTCCTAACTTCATCCAAAACCTTTGACCTTCTATCATGTTACTCACATGGTTACTTCTCACTTTTATTTAACATATTGTGGTCAAATGGGGCAACAGGCAATGCAAATCTGCAATATAACCTTTATGTTTCTACATAATGTCCTTTAATGATATAAGTCATAACTGTACAGTAAATTGCAAAGTATTAATTTCAACTTTTGTAAAAACAACCCTGTATCCTTGAAAGAAAATTAGTAAACACACTTTTTTGGACAGCAATTGTATTCCATGTTCTTTGTTATATGTAACTTATTGTCAACTTTATGTCAATGACTGCTGTAGTCCTGTAGAACTGATTTTTCTTTATTGAAAAATTCAAGCAAGATAGACTTATCTGTTTTATGCTGGTTCCTTTATGCTTTCTGCCAATTTTCTTTGCATTCTTCTACGACCTGACTATACTGTAGAGACTCTGATGTGACCCAGTTTAATATTTGCATTTGATTACTTTACTATATATTAAATATATTTCCATCTTGCAGTTACTCTTTTGTATGAGTTCTGAATGCTTTCATAGTCACATTTGTCACGTGACTAGAATATATAAATAATACATATAATTTATATAATATATAAATAATATAATATATAAATAATATATAAAAATATATAAGTTATATATATATAAATATATAAATAATAAATTCCAGTTTAATTTACATGTTTATTCAGGGAAATCTTAATCTGCTACTCTATTTTCCCAATTCTCAGGGGCATAATTTTAATTATTCATATATCAGGGATATTCAAGATAAACATGATAGTTATCAGAACACAGTTTACAGTTTCTATGAGTGTAATGCTCTGGTAGAAGACAGGAGTTGTAAGAAGTTCTCAATTTTTGTCCATCAGGCACTGCCAAAACCTGAATTTTGTTTCCTGAATGCTTGCCTAAAAGAAAGTTGCTATTCATAACGTGGCAGTTGGTGCTGGAATAAGGAATAAGGTGTCTTGTCTTTAGGTGCCTCATCTAGAGAGAGAGATCAGTCACTTCTCAGCAGCTCTGGTGGAACCACCCATGGCTGTCACTAGAGCTACCAATGCCTTCACTAGATTGTTCTGCCTGCAACTGCTGTAGCTGGTGGTTAGTGAAGTAAATCAAGATCCTATCAATGACTGGTTGTGTAAAACACTGCATGCAGGACACAGCTAAAATAGTATTAATTGACTACTCTGCACATTATTACCGATATAAAGGAAACACTATGGAGAGACTATTGAGGGACGAAGTTGTAACTTAAATGAAATTGTTGGTTCATTGTGACATAATCACAGAGAAATAAATCAGCTTCTCACGTTTCTATTTAATCTTTGATAACGATTGTTATAGTTCAGTAAAAGACACAATATATGCATTGCAAGCAAAATTGTCTTGTATTACGAGACATGAAGCTTTATTTTTTTGACAGAGAATGCACGACTATCACCTGCTCTCAACGAGTTTTAAAAGCAAACAATGAACAGAGCTCAAGCAGGAGAAAAATGGCAGTGAATGAAGTTTAAGCATCTTATTTA
Organism: Rhadina sibilatrix; assembly: GCA_013400275.1. Classification (NCBI taxonomy): domain Eukaryota; kingdom Metazoa; phylum Chordata; class Aves; order Passeriformes; family Phylloscopidae; genus Rhadina; species Rhadina sibilatrix. The sequence goes on along the minus strand of VWYO01022683.1, from coordinate 71,965 downwards.
TCATTGAGAATCTTAAACAAGACTGCAAGTAGTATTGTGTGTCTATGGTTCAATTTTAAGTAGAAACATTTGTCTGGCTAAGGAAGCACATATAATACAGAATAATTCCAAGCATATTCAGAGCTATATTTATTCATATTTTAAGTAATTTATCCTAGCCCTGAAGTTTAACAGATGTTAACTCAGCTAATTCAGGATTTTGGCAGATACCACTGTGTAAGTATTTAGCATCAGTGGTTGAATTTATTATTCCATTATTATCTGTGAGGGAACAATGAAAAATAGTGTAATAATTTCTGAGATATGTAGAAGTTGGCAACGAAAAATGAATTGATGAATGCTGTTTACATCTCATAGTACTAGATATTTGCTTTCCAGACATTTCACAGTATCTGTGCTACACCTGACAGCTTCAAGAGGATTAGATTTTTGCAGCACCTCTGATGCTCTTATCCAGAACCACACCCTTGATATTTTAGCATCAAAAATTTCAAACACTTTCCCAAAGAAAGAGTGGCTTTGATGTTTCCACAAATATTTTTCCTGTTTCTCTCTGGAATATATTTTTACAGTCCTCAATAAAACAGCTTAGACTATGCTGTGAGTTGTAAAATTTAGAACAGTGAAGCATGTGCTTGGGAAAATATCTATAAATGGCAAACGGACATGTGATAACTAAGATAAAAATTATTTCTCTGATGGTGAGTGTGAGGTGATGGAGTCCCTTTAGCTCCTCAACTGCTGTTTTTATGGGTAGGTCATTTAAGGTCTTCAGTCAAGATGTAAACAAAAAAAAATGCTTGAAAAATAAAGTATGTGACAATTCTTTTGAGATGTAGAGACCTAAAAGAGTAAGTTAAAGTGCAAATTTTGTTTCACACCTTGGTGCCAAGGTATCTGAATACAAAGAAGCTTTAAAGAATTTTTTTCATTACTTTTTGTGCTCAGATGTTAACACTAATTTGAAATTCTTTCACATTTGTTTTCTTGGGAATACTTATAAAATCATGATTCATATGAACCACAAGAACTAACACCTACATTTTGTAGAATTGTAGACAGACATTTCTAGTCTGATTGTGCTGGCAAGCTGCCATATATAGTTTTTGTTAATACTATATTCATCCCTTTCACTTGTGACCATTAAATAAAATGAAAAAATGGGTAGAAATTTAAGAACTGTATAATTAAAATACTCCTTAATCAATATATATATATATATATCTCATACATTTTGTAAGTTTGAGTGGAAAACAGTACTGGATCCAGCAACAATACTATATAGCTTATTATGAATGAATGAATGAAGGAATGAATGAATCCTATCTGATGGAGACAGAACAATTCAGCTAATCATATTCAAACAGCTATTAGTGAGTGAGCTAAATAGATTTTCAAGAACTATGTACTTAACTCTCTAACCGAGTCTTTTTCTAGATTCTAGAAACTTTCAAATTTTTTAATAATTAGTTATAACTAAACTTATTAAACTCTTTCCATCCTTGCTTATCTTTATTTCTCTTTCACAAACCTTCTCTCTTATTAAAAGGACTTGTTTGGGTAATCAGATTCACAATATATTTATGAAAAATCTTGGATATTTTTGCCCTATAGACTTCACATGTGTTGGACAGAACTGTACCCCAACTATAAAAACAGAAAAATAACTTATTAAATTAGATAATTACATAACTAGGGGGTTTTAACTGTTCCTTGCAAACAAAGTGAAACCTATTGCTCTTCAATTTCTGATAAAAGTCAATGACAATAAGAATTAATGATTTCTGCACCAACAAAAGGGTTAGAATTTGTCTAGGTCAAAGTTATCATCCCATAGGAACAAGAGAGGAGGGACAAGAATAGAAAGCTACTATTATCTCAGAGGCAATACAGGGGAAAACAACTGAAAATTGTACTGAGAGGAGGAGGGAGAAAAAGAAAAAAACCCATATCCCTCAAAGATGCATTTCTTAATTAACCACTGATGAATCTGGTTGATATGACACAAAACTAATAGTTACTGATACTTTGGAAAATCTAAATGTCACCAAAAGAGTGATGACACTAAGAATGGTAGTAATAGAATGATAAAACTGAGTAAGAAGAAGGACAAGGTCAATATGTACAATATGCAAAAGTACAATACGTAAAGATTAATAAGAACATATTTTGTTACAAACCATAAAAAAAAGTCAGTAATAATCAAAAAGGAACTAGAAAACCCTGAATATGTTGATTACTGTTGTGTCACTGACATTTCAATATGAAAAAAGAATGCTAGGATGGAACACCAAAATATATTGTGTCAAACTAATATTTCAAAGAAGGGAAGAAGAATTAAACTAAACACTTGCTAGGTTGTTATAAACTGGTCATGAGCATAGTTGAGAGAGGAGCTGATATTTTCCAGCTGTCAAAGTATTAATATTGTGGAACAGTCTTCCTATATGAGAGAGTCTGAGGGCAGACAAATGGTTCTGAGATGAAATCTGATCTATTTCTGAAAAGGCTGTGATTGCTTATAATACCTGAAGACAATTCTTCATGTCCTTTCTTGTTGTATTCCAAAAAAACTCAAATCTCCACTCTATCTGAAATATTTTAACTACTACATAATACATGTTAAACTAACATATATTATAATTTCTGTGGAAACAAAATGTTCTGTGCAAAAATTTTTATGCGAGGATTCTTCTCATATAATTTCAGATATTGTACTTTCTTCTGCTGCCCCACAAAATGGAACAAACAGATCAGAGCATGTCCAGAATCTGAATCTTCCAACATATCTATCTTGAAGAAGAGTTTTGGAAAGGAAGAAAGGGAATTCTGTCAAGGCATCCCTCTTTATGCCTACAGACTAGACATATGGTAGTGAGCCTTGTGAAGAGTTGGGTTTTTTTTTACAATCTGTTCCACTGCATGTTCACATGCTCAGTAAAGAAGTTCTAATTCATATCCAGGCGAAGCTTCCTGTGCATCAGTTTCTGTCCATTGCCTCATGTCCTTCTGCTTGGCATTACTGAGCAGAGCCTGGCTTTTAGCTCTTGACACCCTCACTTCAGATACGTATATAATTAATCAGACTCTCTCTCAGTTGTCTCTTCTTGAGATTGAACAGGCTCAGCTCTCCTAGCCTGTCCCCATAAGAGAGATGCTCCTGTCCCTCAATCATCTTTTTTCCCCTCCACTGGACCTGCTCCAGGAGCATCATTGCTCTCTTATCCCAGAGAGCCCAGAACTGGACAGAGCACTCCAGATGTGGTCTCACCAGGGCTGAGCAGAGGGGCAGCATCAACTCCCTTGACCTGCTGGCAATGCTCTTCCTGATGGCTGACACCATCAGCCCACTTGGCCACAAGGGCACTCCTCATGGACAGTCTGTTCACCAGGACATCCAGGTCCTTCTCCACAGAGCTGCTTTCCAGCAGATCAGTCCACACCACCCTGTACCGGTGCAGGGGATTGTTCTTCCCCAGGTGCAGGACCCTGCCCTTGCCTTTGCTGTATTTCTGGCAGTTCTTCCCTGCCCATCTCTCCACCCTCAGAAGGAGATCCTTCTGAAGGGCTGCACAGCACTCTGTGGTATCAGCCACTCCTCACAGCTTCGTGTTGTCACTGAACTTGCTGAGGAAGTATCTGCCCTCTCATCCAAGTCACTGTTGAATAACTTAAACACTACTGGGCTCAATATTGAATGTCTGAGGATACCACTAGTGAGAGGCATCCAGCTAGACACTGTGCCACTGGTTACCATTTAGCTAATAGCACCCAAGTAGCTGCTAGAGGGTGAGATAAATAGATTTCCATTTATGCAATGTCTAGGTTATATGCAGACATTTAAGATATAGGGTTTTTTATCTTTGAGACTGCCTATTACTTTCAGTTGATGCAGGATGGGTCATTTGAAAATCCATCTGACTGCAGATAAAGCACAGGATTGTCCTGGTTAGAATGGACTCAGTTTTACTGCCCTTGTGCAAGCCCATTTTTTTATTCACAATGCCTTTTTGTACTCCACTTCATGTTCATTGCCCCTCCAAAAGGGCCAGATTTTCGTGCGTGTCCTGTGTCAGAGTATCCATCCCTGAAAGGGTGCTTCACTACAGCATTTCATAGAGTTTTAGAGATCTGTATGAGGGCAGCTAGACAGACACATCTAAATCCATCCCTAAAAGACAAGGGAATTCCAATGTGTAAGGATGAAAGAGATTAACCAGATTAAAGAGGGAAGAAGTGGAATGTTTTGTCACTTGTCTGTACAAATGACTAAAATAATTTTTAATCCATTGTGAATGACTATCAGTATTTACTACAATGAAACTGAAACTGTTCATGAGATTTCAGTAACGTAAACTCCAGACTATCTCTAAATATATTTTCATGATTTAGCAGCATTCCTTACTGGAAAATGATGCTCAGTCTTATGCTCTAACATGACTGCTACTAAAAATGAAAGCATATGACTTTCTTTTTTGATTTTAAGTCAGTATCAGAACAAATTTTATTCCAGACAGTTTTCAATGGTTTCCATCTTACTAATTAATTGAAAGAGTTAAATCTTGACTGCCTTCATAAACCTCACAGTTCTTAAAGCATCTTCTAGGGGCAACATATTAAGGCCACTTTTACACAAAGTGAGTATCTGGAATACAGAAACTTTTGTATCTCTATAGTTTTTTTGGCTAGGTTTTTACACAGTCCTATAGACAGTGACAATTGATAGCTACTCACTTTTGAATGTTCCTGAATGTTTTAAACACAAAGAAACCTCTAACTTGAGAAGCAGCATTTTTTTCCAATACAATTGCATGTGAACATTATGCATGTAAATGTCACTTAATGTAATTTTATCTCTTCTCAGGGAATTTTATTTAATAGTAAAATTAATTTTTTTGTGAGTTTGTCATGGTCATTCAAGTCAAAACGTCTTCTGACTGCTATAAAAGGCATATTAAATCATGAGACTTGATAAATGACAATTTTTGTCATCCAGCAAAGGACTGAACTTATGTTGCAGTTAAGTGAAACACATGTATTCTGTAAGATTACTAACTTCCTTCTCTTAGAGGAAACTTAAGTCATAGTGGTGCTTTCTGGAAAAATTGTGACTTCTAAGATCCTTTAAGAATCTAAACCTTAGAAGAATATAAACGACCTAAAATGAAGTAAATTGCTTATCTAAATATTTCAGCAAAAAAAATTCATCAAAATACGTATGCTTATTAAAAAATAGACTAAAAAATAAGGCTTTTTTTGTCACAATTACTGTGAATCAATCAAAGGAAGATCAGCATGTTCTGCTAACAAATATCAAGTTAAAACGCACACAAGTAGCCCTGAAAAAATTGAACACTGAGGAAAAAAAACCCAAAACCTAGCCCTCCCAGTAGAGGAGATAGAACACTGATGAATCAGTGTAAAAACAAGTGGGAAGAATCAAAATTTAACATCAAAGAAAAACATCAATTTTGTTTGTGGACTTGTTTGTATTAATAATAATTCATAACAGAACTGGCTGTTTGTATTTTGGTTGTTTGCATTTTTGTGGTGAGTCACTCATATTTTGATTACATTCTTAAAATATTAGTCTAACAAAAATTTTTAATAATTGGATCCCTGTATAAGGAAAGAGTATTACTCAAAATATACCCAAAGGAGTCCTTCTCTGGAAGGGAATATAAATTTTTAGGTTTAGTTCAAACCATGCCTGGCTGTCTTCAAATTATGATTACACTGGGGGAAAATAATGAAGTTAATGCTGTTTAATATATCATATTGCCAGGAAAAACATAATAGGACAGAAAATAAAGCCCCAAAATAAGATCTGATGCCAACAAACTGCATTATGACATTGTAGGGCTATTTATAGCTTTGCTCTTTTTTCTATTTCTTTAACAATAGTTATCCATAATTGCATCATTCAAATCTTCTACCCCTAATATAAAAAAATATTTGAAATACCCCACTTTAATGTTAATTGACTCTCAGATATATATGAAACCGTAAGATAAATATTTTTCCAGTGCTAAAACAACCAGGTAATATGTTTTAGTAACCAAGGAGTAGATTGAAAATTATTTATTTGCTTAAATTCCATCACTCTTAATTTTAATCACATGCAGTATATGGTCACACTATTCTATCAATCTGTGTTCTCAAGCTACTGCTTTTTTTTTTTTGTGATTTTTGACATACATATTACTCTACCATATTTTGGCATGTGTATCCATATCCCTTTGAATTTTTGTCAGTTAAATAAGAATATAATTCTATTAAAATTTATACCATGCAAAAAGTCAAAGAAAACACACAATAGCCATAAAAGTGCTAACTGAATTAGCAAGTGGTAAAGTGCTAGGCAGGGAAGTCATTGGGCTTCAGAGCAGGAAATATTTCAGGGCTTCACAAGACAGTCGAGAAGCTTCAAGGACCAATCACATCCCAATTATTTTCAAACTGGTGAAAAATGTCTTTACAAAAGCATGTACACATATATCAATACAGTACAATACAATACAATACAATACAATACAATACAATACAATATAATACAATACTATCAATACAGACGTAATAGCAACAGTAATTGAAAATTACATTTACTTTCACAATCACAAACCTTTGTCTTACAGATCAGGAATTTAACAATAAGTTTTCATTTGTGGTGATGCCCATCAGCTAGGTGGAGACTTATAATATTCAGAACATGAATTCTCTTTCTCCAAAGACTGCATTACTTAAAGGAAAGCATTGAATTTTGCCAAGAGACATACAGAAAGAACAATCAATCAATGACAGCTTTGCAAGAAAGCTGCTAGTAAAACTACCCTTGGTTCTCACTCTGTATTCCTTGAGGTCATACATTTATCTAAAATTTTTGGTTCTTTGATGATCGAGGGACAGTCACAATTAGAATCAGTCAGTTTTTATTGCTGCATAAATGAACTAAAGGAAAAAAAAGAATAGGTAAAGAAGAATATAATTTTAAAGGAAACCTTTATAAATACTGAACTACTTTCAGTTTGGTTTTATTCACTGTGTTTTTCTTTTATTTCTTGTTGTTATTTAGGAATGGTACTCCCCAATTTAGTATTCCCACTGCAACTCTCCAAACTATGTGTCACTTTCTCTCCCATTTCCCTCCCTTTCCCCTCCTGAATGCTCTCTCTATCCTGGGACCAGTGCCACCCCACCACTCTCTCCAGGTCAGGATCAGCACTAGACAACCACCACTTCCACCACTCTTGCTCAGCTGGAAACAACCTCTTCTCCCTGGAAGAGAGAGAGCCCCTTACCCCGTGATGTGAGGTGCTGTAGGATAACCTGTGTCCTACCCATACCTTATCCCAGCTACTGCAAAAAATTATTCCTGACCTGGCTGGAAGCAGGAAACACTTTATGCACATTTGTCTTTCCAAGCATGATACCTGATTAATTACCTTAATTGTATCTTTTAAAAACCTGAAATAATTATGTTGCTTGCCTGAACTAAATTTCGTTCAAATGTATCATTCAAATCTTCTACCCCTAATATAAAAAAATATTTGAAATACCCCACTTTAATGTTAATTGACTCTCAGATATATATGAAACCGTAAGATAAATATTTTTCCAGTGCTAAAACAACCAGGTAATGTGTTTTTAGTAACCAAGGAGTAAGTTGAAAATTATTTATTTGCCTAAATTCCATCACTCTTTATGGCTTCCTTTTAAGGTGAAGTTATGGAGATTTAAACATCATTAAGCCACAAAAATCATGTAATATTGAAGCAAGAAATAACTAATAAAATTCTGACTTTTTATCTGAGGACAACAATTAGTACAATAGCATGTTACAATGCAATTATTATGATTTGGAAACTGAGAACTTTAGGAGGTTAACAGTGTTTGCCATTTATAAAACATACTGTCATTCAAAACAATGTTTTTCTCAAAGGTAAAACACAAAGCCAAATTATAAATAAGACCAAAAAACCCCTCTCCTGGATTTAAGAAAGCTAAAAAATTTCAGGACTTTTTAAAAAAGGCAGACGCTTGCTGCAAGATCTACCTTTTCAAATGAGAAATAAAACTAATTCCAGTCATGCGACTTTGCCTGACATTATTCAATTTATAAATTATAGGTTGCTTGTGTTTAAAAAAATACAACCTCAAGTCACTGAAACAGAGAAAATTGCATATTTCCGAGAGAAAAAAAAAATGAATGAAAATAAGTAAATAACAAATAATAACCGTATATGTTACACCTGTTATTAGCAGTTACAGACAGATTGTACCATGTACTGGAGAAAAATGTCTATGGGTATGCACATGCTGAAACACAAGATCTGAAAATTTCTGCAGAATGTGGTGAATGTCACATGTATGTAATCACTCAATGACAACTCCGAAGAGAGAAATTTATGCTCTACACCCTGATATTTTCCCCTAAAAAAAGTTGTGGCTTTTTTTTTCCTTGTGAAAAATAATTACTATTCCAAAGTAAACGATTCTGTAAAATAAATAGATTAAAAAAAATTATGAAGAAAAAGTAATTGTTTAAGAGTTCTTTTTTTCTCACAAGCCATTATGAAAGGGACTGTATTTTTTAAAATGTTTCTCACTTAAAAGACTTTAACCAAATATTGGGAAAATACAGAGTACTATCTATTGCTAATAGCACAAGACTGTAGACGTATTCCCTCTGGGAAAAATAAATAACAAAGAGGCTGAGTAATGCTTTTCTATTGGACATAAGGTTCCACTGAAGAATTCCAAGTATGTCAGGCAAGAAAGCAGATGTCTTTGTTGTGTTATGCTGAATATGCTGCTTTCTGTATCTCATCTCATTCATACAAAGAGAATACCAAATACTAAGCTACTAGAGAAGACCTAAATAGTAAAGGCGTCTCCCACCATGGTTAAATAGCCTCTGTAATAAAATTTAGTTTAGAAAAGGCATTACTCAACTGTCATTAACACTATTCTATAAATCAGATTTCTTGAAATAATCAATGACAGAGATGGACATGGTTCTTATATTCATAGAAGAGTAAGACTACCTATCCAAATAATTACTGTGGAACAAATTACCCTTTAAAAATCCTTATTCTTGTTTGTCAAGCATTAGGTTGCTTTTCTTCACATTTTGGTGGTTGAAGGCTGGTGGTAATGCTTTTCAGCACAGTACATCCTATGATTGATCTGATTACACAATAAATGTTTCAAAGCCTGGAGCACAGATATTTCATATACCCATTTAATTTCAGAAAAAATATGACTCTTATGCAGAGGACATGCAAATTTTTTCACTAGCTTTTTAAATAAATATTTTATTTCTTCACAAATGAAGAATTGTAAATACAGAAAGACATAGAAAAAGCTTCTGGGACATTTTGCCCTATCCACAAAACCAAAACAGATGTATAATTAGAAAGGAATTGCTACAATTATACCAGTAATTTGATAAATTTGTGGGCAGGTGTCTGATTTTCTTGTCAATTAAGGTTTACACTTAGTAGTCACTGTATTTTTCAGAGTTTGGTCCAGAATATTTTAGTTTAAAATGCCTCAAGAACTTGGTTTTCCAATCCTTCCCTTAGGAAATTATTCTATAATCTTGTCAAGAGATAGGTTATGCTTATCACTACCAAATGACAGTGCTTGCAGGTAGAACATGATACTCTTCTTTATGACCTGAAACAATTTCCACAGAAAGATAACTGAAGTGGAAAAAATCCTCTTAAATTTAATCTTCGATGGTCAGGCAAATAACAGAACTGACAGTGGAAACTCAAGACATTTATTATGGCTGCCTTGCAGTTTAACACCAATAATAGGGCAGTCGTGCTTATTCACTCCAGTTTAGCCTTTCAATTCACTTTACATTCAGCATCCAGCAAACCCGAGCTAAAGACCAAATCAGTTATATTAATTTACATTACATTTGACTTATTTACCTTACCTTTACATTTAACTTATTTATAGATTATATGAAATGCTATATACCATGCCCTATTTATGAAGGGGTTCCTTCATATTCATGAAAAGAATTGGAAATTATAGGCTATCTATATTCTACAAATTACATGACAGAAGAAGAATAACCTAGACAGCAGTTTGTTTTCCTTTCCAATAGAGGATATGGGAAAGAAGCCTGTTTGGCTGCATGCACATGTATGATTATACGTGTGTCTTACCCAGGTGAGATCCCTGGGCAGTAAAGAATAGCTATATGAAAAGCTCGGAGTGAAGGAAAATATATTTTTTTCATCTTCACTTAAATGTACTGTAATGAATGCTCTATCAGAACAAGTATCTTTAGAAGATATTTATGAAAATTTTGCACTGGTTTCTGACTCTTCACAAAATAAAATAATTAGGAGTGACAACTTTCTGGCAGTTATGTTGTTAGCTGTTTCTGATGTTAGTTAAAGTAAACCTCCAGATGGTTTAATCTTCAGCCTGTGGTCTTTGGAAAATAAAATATTGATAGCTGTTTGACAACCGAGCAATCTCCATCTACCTAAGAGATGCCATGTCCTCTTTTATGATAGAGCATAGTAGCATAAAAAAAGGTTATATTTGCTGGTGAGACATTTCCAAAGTCATAGGAACATTTCTCCATTTCAGTGATGGGGTGGCCATGTGGCCAGCAATGCCATGCCCTCTCTTGAGGAGAGCTGCGCCCTGTAGCACTCATCAAGGGAGCGGGGCTGGGATGGAGATGAGGACTAGGGTTGGGACAGAGCCCCGTAACTATGTAAAGTATTAAAAGTAAGTATGTAAAGTAGTAAAACCACAGTAATGGGGTGGTGGAGATTGATCTGACTCCAGGGTCAGAGCATCCTCAAAGACTGACACATAGGGCTGAAGGACACTTGGAACAGTCATTCCTGAAAACAAAGCTGTAGCAGTTGGGTTTATCACTGATGACTGATTTCTGCCTAACCTGCCCTCCAGGACAAAATACATCTTTTCAGGCAATCCACTTTACACAGGAAAGAGACTATTACCTTTCAGTTTGAAGGAGGAAGCATATTAGATGAACATCCCTTCAAACTAAATAAACCCATGTATTTTCCTATTTTGTTTTATGTTTAATGACATTCTGTTATCTTTTTTTTTACTTATTTCTGTTTATGTTATAGAATATCAGACTCCACCAAAACCCATTCAGGGCTGAACAAAGTGAAAGAAATACTCAATAAATCTTGTAAGCCTGACTTCCATTTATACACATTAATATAGTGGGTTTTTATGTTTGGATCCTTTTTGGGGGGGGAGGGGGAAGGGGAGTGGTTATGGATTTTCTTTGGCATTTCTAGATATGTATTCATCTTGACATCCAGCAAGCAATTAATTTCCAAATTGCTTTGTACCTGCTCCACCTGTACCTGCCCTGTCTTGCACATAAAAAAATGAAGATACACAATCAAATAAAGCTCTGATTGATCTGATCAAATACTTTCCCACCTGCATAGAAATTGTGACCATATATCCATAGAATAAAACCAAAGCAATAGAAATCTATCTCACATGTAAAAATGTAATATTTTACAAGAAGAAAGCATTTTTAAATGTTCTATAAGTAAAATAGCAGTAGTGATAAAAAAACTAAGAAAATTAACAAAATTAGAAGTGAGATTCTAAAACAGAAAAAAAAGCAATATTTATCATTAGTTTGAACTGACAGAAAAACAATTATCACACTTTGGAAATAAATTTCTTGTCTGTTTGTTATTTTACTTCAAGGAGTGAACCTATTTTCAAACATAAATGAATATTATCTAACGAAATTGAATAAAATTTGAATCTTATTTTCTTGAGGACTAACACCTCATACTTATTTTACTGAACTTTTCTACTAATTTGCTCTGATTTTCAATTATGGAAGTATAGCTGAGATTAAAATATTATATTCTATGTTATACACACAGCAGTATTTTTTTTAAATTTAAATTATGGGTGATAAATAAGAGGTTTGGCTCTCCAGACTTCCCCTACTAAAAGATATTTTTAAAACTCATTAGCTATGCTAGTTTTATATAGAATAATTTTTGTAAATAATGTCAGTATTGTTCTTTATGTTTTGCCAAATGAATAATTTTCCAACATATCCTTTTACATAATTTTGAGCTCTTATGGCTGAATCTGCCGGTCACCAATTAAGTGACTGGTAAACATGAATGAATGTTAAACTTATAAAAGTGCTTCTTGAAGTACTTTTGCTTTGTTGTTGATTATTTGAAAAAATCACTTAAATGGTAACTAACTAAATTAAAATGTTTTGGAATATGTGATTTTCTTCACTATCTATGAGAAATAACTTGAAGTCAGTAATGATTCAAAGAAATACTATTCTATTGAAGCAGAACAAATTTTTTGCTGGAAACAAATTTAGGTTTAGCTTTTCAAGAAAATGTTTGTAATCTGTGAATTTAGATGAAAAATATAAACATTTAATTTTGCTCTTTTTTAACAAATCTTTATTAATACTTTCTGTATGAAATGATCTGATTTAATGTTCTTGAGAAGAAAAAAAAAAGAAATGTGGGAATACCCTGTTAAAAATGAATAGCTTCACTCTCTCCATTTGTTTTCATTTCATTAATGAAAAATTAATAGCTCTGATTACAAAATAACAACAAATAATTTGTTTTTCACAAAATTAAGAGTAAAATTGAGGAACTATTTATAATTGCTGCAGATGCAATGTATACAAATCTACCATGAGAAGTGTAAATATTCATCATGAATCACATTATAAGTAATATTTCCTATTATGTCTGTTAAACTGACAAATTATTTGCAAAGATTTGTGTGGTTTAATTAACTATTTTTTGTTCTTGTCAGAGTAAATCAGAGAATCAGAATATTCTGAGTTGGAAGGGACCTACAAGGATCATCAAGTCCAGCTCTTAAATGAATGACCTATATAGGGACCAAACCCACAACCTTGGCATTATTACACCATGCTTTAACCAAATATGTAGATATATAAACCTGTGCATACCAGTGAAGGTAATTTCAATTTTGTATATGTGTTTGTGTATACTGCTATGACTAAGAAAGTTAAGATAAATTTCAGCAGTAAAATTTGTGTACTTCCTTTATAAGTAATTATGATTTAAAAGTAAATGAAGGCAGTAGCCCCGAAGCATACAGTCCAATTAATGGTAGGAATCATCCTACAGCATTGGTAAGATGATATATTGTCATAGAAAAAGAAGTTCCTCACTCTTTTAAGTAAAAATACTGCACCTAGAGAATGAAGGTTTACTGTTCGGGGGGGTTATATCCTATGGGGATGTTAGCACAGAGTCATAACTACGATCACTTAGTTGGCGATTATCATTTTGAAACCATCGACAGCTCTCCTGCAAGTAAGCTCATTCTTCCCTGAAGAAAGAAGTAAAAGGAAATTAAAATTAAAATTTGAGTGTTATATTACTATCCCAGTCTTTCATTATGTGGATGGTCATGTAGATCATCCTCCAATTATGTATATCAGAAAATGGTCAGTATTTGCCTTTGCATTTACTGGTCTCTAGGCAAGGAGCTCCTTTGTGAATAGGCATTTGTGACTCCATGCATAACAGCAGTGTTTTAATTCCAAAAAAAAATTTAACCAGATTGAAAATCAAACCAAATTGGTACATTTGTAAAGCTAAAAATTTTGACAAAGCAAATTTTCTTTCTTCTCAGCCTCTTCTCCTTTCCTCCAAAGGAGCGTGTTCCTTCAGTCATATGTCCAAGAAGGACAGAAATGCTTTTATGGATGGGAATTTTTCTGCAACATTTTACAATGTTTATTATATACCATATAATTATTTATATTTTTTCAATGTGTGTTCATATATGACTACTATGTATTATCATCTATTCAGAAGATTATTTCTACTTCCATATATGATAGGTATATTAATCTCATTACTTCAGAAATGAAATCCAATCCACTGACCTCACCTTTTAAATAACCTCTTAACTAGTGTACATGGGATACTATGAGATAGCATTCTGTGCATATATTCTTATGACTCAAAAATCCCTCTCAAATTATTTTGGTTTTTTGTGGATTTGATGTTTTTTGATTCCTTATTTTATTGGCCTAAAGCTTGAAATTAGAATTCAAATTACATTTATTTCTTGTTTTAAGTTTCCAGATAGATTACATACAGAATGTTTGCGTTCATTTACAGCTGATGAACTTCCAGAACATTGCATAGAAAGAGAGTTGGCCAACACCTATGCGTGTTTAGGCAGAGAATGGAAATTGTCACTTTTGGCTAAATGAGGCGGCCTTTTTCCACTGCAGATGTGTACTCAACATAAAGGGCATAGTGCCGTGGTGACAGCTGGGAAGGGACAGCTTCCAAAAAGACAAGACAATAGAGCTCAAATAACTGAAGTGGTGCCATTGATGGAAACAGGTGGCAGAAAACATGGGAAGTGGGGGTTATTTCTTACACAGGAAAGCTATCTTAATGCATGGACCTTTGTCCTAGTAAAGGCTGTGAGTTGATCCAAGACTTGTGACTCCAAACTAGAGGACATATTAGTGTCAGTGATATATTGACAAGTCCCTCCAAAAAGAGGAGGAAGTTGTTTTTCAACTACCAGTGTAAGTTTCATGAATATAACATCACCACTTTGACATTTACCAAGTGGGCAAAATGTTTGGATGCAGGCAAGGTGGTAAATATCAGGGTTGTGCTGATTACAGTTTCTTGATACAGAAACAATGAGATGGCTGAGAAAATATTTCTGCTGGTTAGCAGTAGTTACTATCAGCATCAGCTGTAGCCAAGTCAACTACAGGAAGGTGGATGAATTTAAAATCATAAGAGAAATGAGGTGGGAAAATAGAATTATTATCCCAATTTCAGAATAGCTGAAGGTGTGAAGCAGCTGTTGAAATCCCATGTGAGGCTCTCTGCAGGGTTAGAGGACACAGGAAATATGTCTGATCTTCCTGGACACCCTCATAAGCCCATCGAAAGGGACCATTCTGATATGCAAAAGCTGAGCAGGCGTAGCAGAAGGTAGGCTGCACACAGGGAACTCCTGACTGGGTTGAGATGTAAAGAAGAAATTCATAGAAGATGAAAAACTGAGGTGTGTGAGAGGAACACAGAGACTTCACCTAGGTATGAAGGGGTGACATTAGATTTGGTATGGAGTGTGAGAGCACAAGAAGGACACCTGTAAGGACATTGGCAGCAAAGGAAAACTAAGGAAATTAGGCCAAAGCTCAGAAGGATGGAGAATGAAGATACAGAAAATTACTTTTTTTCATAGAGCCAGAAAAAACTCCAGAGAAGTCCTAGTCTAGAAGTATCTATGGAAATCTTGTGATATAAGTCTTGACAAGGCCTTGAGTACGCTGTTCTAACACTGAATTTAACTGTGTGTGAAACAAGGCTGACTAGATGACCTGCAGAGGTTCTTTCCAGTTTATGTCTTCATTCTACTTTTATTCCCTAAATTATATTAATTTGTGGGGTTCTGGATTTTTTTTTTTTTTGTTTTGTTTTGGTTTGGTTTGGTTTTTTTCCAGTAATGGATAGAGACTTTTTGTTAAGTAAACAAAGTTTCCAGGGATGCTGCATCTGACCTCACATGGGTTGACAACTCCTTGATGTCACCTTTCTTTCTTTGAATCAGTGCTTTTCCATACCTGTTTGTTTTCTTTTCTAATTTCTGGCTGTAACATGTAAGTAACTGCAAGATATCTTTTCTCTTAACATTCTAATAAGAAATTGATTTCTTATTGCACAGCCTAAAGGAATTGTACGAAAAGGTTGCTACATTCTAATAGAAATTTATTTTCAGGGAAAAATTAGCACATTTGTTGTCTCACAATTATATAACAGGTTTCATCCTTGTTGTCCCTTCTCAGATAGATTTTTACTGACATTAATGGCAGGTTCTCAATGCAACAAGGTGAGATCTTTTTAAATAAAGAGTGGAGATGAAGACAGCTGTATTCCCTAAGCTACTTGAATAGTCTTCTCTGCATGGTATTTTGAAAGAAAAGCAATTTATAAATTAATGTCAGGGTTATTGAACCATTCAATGGTCTAAGAGCACCTATGAATTCCAATTACCTCTCTTCCACAAACTTAGCCTATAGCTGTTTGTATAAGGTCAGTACAGTGAAGTTCACTGCAATCAAGGTGGGACAAGGTTTACCTTTGTTTATCTTCATCATTCACAGGTTTTGTAGCTTTACTTGACTGTAATCTGTTTTGGGAAGGGAGTGCTGTTACATTACTTGAAATATGTGCCAACACTCAGGCTGAGACAGATTCATCTCAATGAATGGAAGCAGGACTCTTACTTATATACCAAAGCCAATTAAGGCCAATGGATATGTTTTATTTGATAATAGCTTTGGGGTTTACCTTGTAGATAATTAGATACTTTACTATAAATGACCCAAACCTCCCCTCAGCAACATAACCTCCATTGTTGGGAGAATACATTCTGTCTTTTCTTCTATATTCTTTGCATTTCTATTGTAAGATCTCATAAGATAAGGAAAAATAATAATTAAAAAATAACCAAAAGAACCAAAAAAACCCCCACCCCACTCACACTTTTAGCTGATTTCTGTTAAGGAGTCCTGTTTGGTGTAATTTCTCAGTGTAGGTCCTCACACGAAATGCTGTATGTAGATGCTTGCCTTAAGCATAGGTACATTGAATGAATTTAGACTGTCTGATGGAGTCAGAATTCTGAGAGGAGACATTTGAGACATGAATTAGATGGAAAAGCATAGGACTTTCAGGTAAAGAAGGAAGACAGAATGTTTCACTTGAAGACCAGGACATTTCCTGGGTTTTATCAGTATGTATGTCAAATGTATGAGAAGCTTGCTGTTCTACAAAAGGGAAGAATATGTTTTGCCCTAAGCTATCCATATCTTTTGTTCATTTTCTTTCATATATTAATAAGTATAATGAGAAGAGTAGGTCATTAAATTTAATGTTAACTTATTGGGCACTTCAAAATAAGTAGGTGCTGTGCTGCTGAGAACAATATAACATGCCATTCACAGTGCACAAGTCCCACAATTAAAATGCTAATTTATAAGGAACAAGGTTATTTGATTATAATCCCATTTTCCCTGTTCTCTCCAGCATTATGGATTGGTAAATCAGTGAAACAGCAAACCAACCCAGTTGCCTGAGGAATGACTGAATTTTGCTCTCTCCACACAGATCTGATATACATCATGACGACAACATTATTAGCCAAATTAGGCAGAAGCAACATAGAAGTTTCTTTCTTTTGCTGTTTCTTTTGTTTTGTTTGTTGGCTTGGGGCTTTTTTTGCCGTTTTGTTTTGGTTTGTTTGTTTGTTTTCCTTCATCTCTATAAAGAAACTACAGTTCAATTTGGCTTTTGTTCATCAGAGTCTGTGGAGAGCTTAACTGAAATCATATCACTTGGTCAGTTATTGAAACCAAAATCCACAACACAGTAAATAGAATTCAGAAGTTTTAGTTATGCAGAAATTAAATAGAACATATATGTTTCTTCATCTATCTGGGAAGTTTAAAAAGAAGAAAAAGGAAGAATCAAAATGCATATGTGTATATATATATACATAAATTATATATATCCATTATGTACACAAATATCTATGTATGGTTGTATAAAGGTGACACTCTAAATATATTCTAATATTTGTGTCTCAGAGTCTTATAAGATATGGAATTATTTTTTAGGTCAGTTTATACCTGAAGTTAGTAACATATAGGATGGAATTCATTACAGATGTTTCTCATTCTTTTTTCAAAATACAGCAGAAAAAAAATTATTATGCTCATGCATGTGCATAGTAACCACAGATATATGTATACACTTTGGTATATATATCTTTCATATAGAAACTAAAAACCACGTGATAACATTGATCTTCAGGAGGTTTCTGCAATTAGGGACTTGCTCAAACCACTAGAATACAAGTAATGCTTATATAGAGAGAGCAGAAAAGGAACGTCACAGACAGAAAAGGCATGAGTGGTTCACAGCTTGCAAGTGTTTGGAGCGGTTGTGTTTGTGAACCACTGAACCTGAAAACACAGAAAAGATGGATCTGTTTTTTCTAGTCCAAGATGGTTTATACACCTTCAGTTCTTTTGTCATTATAGCATTTTGTATTTAAAGCTTATTTAAATAGACCAAATGCCTGTGTGCCTGCACCAAATATTTGATATACATCTGTACAAACCTCTTTATACTGAGCCCATGAGAAGAAGGAAAGCATGATTTTCTTTATATTCTTATCTTTCATCATGGATCCTTACAACATCTAGTACAGGTTTGTGATCTCTGCATGCAACTTATATAATGGCATATTTTTGTGTTCTATCTTTATGACCTGCAGATAGTTCCCTCATAAAACACATATTTCCCCTATTCAGGACAGGACTGTGTCTTCATTTTAAAATGTATGGGAAAATGGAATCGTCACTTGATCTTTAATATAATGAGTACAACTATCATCAAAGACTCAACACTTACCATGATTATATTTTTATGTAACTGTTTTACCTAGCTTGGATATGAAGAAATAATTTCTACATCCATGGAACTTCAGACTGAGTTTTCCTTCTTTATTTAGTTCCATCAGAGCAGATAGTAAATTCCCACCTGAAAAACAGAGAGATGGAGAAAAAGTCATAATGATAATTGCAATCAAGTGGCTGAATGAATTGTCTTTAGAATACTATACATGTGTGCATGTACTAAGTAGGATGAGCCTATGTCTTGGTAAAGACAGGTATCTGACAGGGAAAGCCGGAGTTTCCCTTAGAATGGAGAATGTAAACCCCTCACCCCTGCCAAATTATAATTTT
>VWYO01022683.1:23797-53045 GCA_013400275.1 Rhadina sibilatrix | reverse complement strand
TTAACAAATGAAAATAGAATACACACCCCTGGCTCCACAGCCCAAGACAGCCTACTGTCTTGAAAGTTTTGTCTTTTTTCTGCCTTGAAAGGTTGTACCTTTCAGGATGTGTTCCTGGTGACTGCAGGTGGGCATATATTCTACACATCTTCAGAAAAGGACAAGAAGGTCAGCCTGGGAAAATACAGGCTGGTCATTCTCACTTCAGTATCTGAGAAAATACTCCTGGGGAACATTTCTGAGCACATGAAAGAGAAGGTGACTAGGAAGAGTTAACATGCATGTACCAAGGCTAAATCACACCTAAGCAATCTCACTCCTTTCCATGATGAAATAACTAGGTCTGCAGATAAAGAGGGAGACTCAGATGTCATTTACCTTGACTTTTTCAACGCTTGGAAGTCTCTATTTACAAGTGGAATTCCTCAGAATTGTATCCTATGGCTTCTCTCATCCTTATAACAGATCTCCAGGAGGAATAGAGGACGGATTAACTCATAGTGAAACAGACTGAGGAGTGACTGACTGGGAAGGGGCTCTGCTGAAAAGGGCCTTGGGGTTGAGGTGTCAGCAGCGTGGTTGGCAGAAAAGAAAATGGCACCACTGGGTGTTATCAACAGGAACACTCAACTCCTCTTATTATCTCTTTTATATATCACAGGTTAGAGTGCCTCTCAAATGCAGTATCCAGCCCACCAATGAGAGAAGGATGTTGATAAATTTTACTTACATCAGCTGGGAACCACCAAGCAGCTCCAGCACACAGCTCATGGAGAGAGGCTGAGGGAGCTGGGCTTGTTCAGCTTGGGGAAGAGTGGGTTTGGGGACCACCAAACATCATCTCCTCATCTGTAAAGTTATAATTAAGACTGATTTGTCTTTTTAGTGAGATTTATGGTGAAAGAATGACAGATAATTCATGCATCATATAGAGATTATTTGTCTAGATATAAGGGTGAAAAACACCACTATAAAGGTAATAAAACACTGGAACCTCCCAGCTCACAAAAAATGATGTGTTGTCTTTCCTTTCCATCCAACATAGTTTTCCATCTCTTTGCCTGAAATCCTACAATCTTGGAGACTTTCAAGGCCCAGATGAACAAAGCCCCCAGAAATTTCATCTGCCTCTAGAACTGGTCCCACTTTAGGTGAACTATGACCATCTGAACTCCCTTCCAAAATGAATTATCCTATGCTACTACATAAAAGAAGAGAGGAAATGTAGTAAGTTGTGACAATTTTTCACAGCACTTGTGTTATAATACATTTTCAAGAAAAAATAGAGATTTCTATTTAACATTTTATGCTACATGGTCATTATGGATAATAATAAATCCAGTACAACTTCCTTAAAGTATTAATTAATCTGTTCTCACTATAGCTTCACAGTAGTGAATTTGCACTACTGTCATGACATATTAACAAAAAAGTATGATGAGAGAGTGCCTTTACAGGTTATCAGAATTTTAATTCTTACTACTTACAAGATGTGGAAACCTTCTTAGGTCTGGATTAATAGCCTCCAGCTATGTGAGGTGAATGATGAAGGACAATTCATCATCTTGACACCTGGATGCAAAAAACAAAGGGATTTCTAGGGTCTGTAAAAGATGCAGATGGACAGTAACAGCTGGAGAGGTGCTACAAAGTATGTCCATAGATGAAAAAAACAAATCGCAGCTCCTTACTGGAGAAATGTTCCTTATTTGAGAATCAGAACATGGGGTCAGGAACCACATCAGTATTCTGGAAGAATCTGCAGGACATCTCCTCACATTGCACTCAAATAGACTTTTCCCCCCCCCACCCCCCTACTCTTATAGATGTCCTTTCTCTTATCAATCTTATAGATTGTCTGAAAATAATACAAGGAAGGAGAAAGGCCAACAGGATACTCAGTAGCAATTTTCAGTAGTCTACGAAAATTTCAAGCTGAAGACATCTTGTGCTTTTGGTGCAGGGAAGTGGTAACATGAGTGTACTTTATGGTATTTTTTCTTATGTTCAATATATGCACTGAAGAGATTGCTTTGAGTGATTTGAATTTATATTTATATTGAAAATACTACCTTAGGTGAGTATTTTTAACACATGCAAAAAAGGAAATTCTTTTCACATTCTTTTAAATACAAAATTAACTTCAGGACATTCTTTACTATGAAAGATCTTAATATCCATGCTTTTAGAAGACTTTAATAACTATTAATTGATGTACTACATGCCACTATAGCATTGCTAATATCCTAGTGTCTCCTGTGGAGAGAATCATGTCTCATTGCTGGATTTATTTGGTTTCCTTGAAGATATGAATCACAAGAGCAGACTTGTCTTCCTGCCAGGAGTTTTCTTGCAAATAGCTTTCCTCTTTTTTCAATTTTTCATCATTGTCATCTAGCATGGCTGAGGAATTTTGTTTCCATTGGGGAGAAAGACAGTTCATCTTTGCACCTTCTCTCTGTAAAAACACATTTAGAGTAACTTTGAAAGCACACAGTGCCTTGCTCTGCCCCTACAGAAGATGCCATAAATCTAATGAGACACAAGAAGAGGTGAAAAACAATGAAGAAGAGGGAGATAAAAAAAAACAGAGGGGGAGAGAGGGCAGGGAAAAAAGAAAGCATTATCTCATTGAAAAGTAAATAAATTGCCACTTGCTGACAAAACCCTAAAATATTGAGTAAAGATGATTAGATAAGATGAAAGGCTAAGGTGAAAGATTTAAATCTCACAGGCTTTGAGTCAATAATAATTAGATTATGTTACCTCAAGCAGCAAAAGAAAAATATCTCAACATGTGTATGAATTGCAGCCAAATTAGGTGTGATAAGTGATTTAAAACTTTGTTGCAATTAAATATTTTTATTAGGATAGAGATTTAAGATAAAGATTGCCTATAAAAAGGAGGCTTAAGAGACTGCTGGTTGGTTTTATAGGAAAAATGTGTGTGTTGACAGATAACATTGATTTTCCCAGTATGAACTGATTATAAAACTGTGAGAGGCAGGTAGTAACAGCAATAATAACATATCTGAACTTATACTCTGAGCTTATCTGAACATCTGTATCACTGCTAGAATTAAAGTGCAGAATTATTGCCCCTCCACTGCTTTCAAACATGTGGGTGTTTGGGAATTCTGTCTTGAACAAATTTGGTAATGATTGTCTGTGAATCCTTCATTTGTTAGTTGCTTCATAATATATCCATGAAAATGCTTTAGGACACATCTTTACAAACAGTATCTTTTACTGAATATATTCAAACATGTATCAACCACATTTCATGTTTACTATACCTCTTCAGAAAACATTTATTTTTGAAATAAATATCACACTATTCCCT
Source organism: Rhadina sibilatrix (assembly GCA_013400275.1). Classification (NCBI taxonomy): domain Eukaryota; kingdom Metazoa; phylum Chordata; class Aves; order Passeriformes; family Phylloscopidae; genus Rhadina; species Rhadina sibilatrix. The sequence goes on along the minus strand of VWYO01022683.1, from coordinate 49,702 downwards.
TAGCTCCCCTCTGCCAAGTATTGTGTATTTTTAGAGAATGCTGATTTTAAAAAAAGAAAAAATGGGCAGTGTTTTTCCCTGCTATGAGTTATTGAGCACCTTTTTATTCAGTGGACCTCTGCTGGGTTTTTTCCACAACTGCGAGAGTATTTTAAAAGAAAGAATTTTCTTTTAAACTGATCACCTGCTTGCAAGCATCTCCATAAAAAAAATTAAATAGGCAAATAGTGATTTCCTGACAAAAAGAACATGATAATCACTGGCATATAAATTTAAATCATCATTAAAAAATTACCTGATTACCTGAATCTATCTTTTCTTTTCTTTCTTTCTTTCTTTTTTTCTTTCTTTCTTTCTTTCTTTCTTTCTTTCTTTCTTTCTTTCTTTCTTTCTTTCTTTCTTTCTCTCTTTCTCTGCTCTTTCTCTCGCTCTCTCTTTCTCTCTTTCTCTTTCTCTCTCTCTCTTTTTTGTCTCTTTCTCTTTCTCTCTCTCTCTTTTTTGTCTCTTTCTCTTCTCTCTCTCTCTTTCTCTCTTTCTTTCTTTCTTTCTCCCTCCCTCTCTCCCTTCCTTCCTTCCTTCCTTCTTTGAAAGAACTGATTTTGCAATGTATGATTGAGTATCTTTAATATATTTATCCTGTTGTGGGCTAATGTAATTGGAGTCTTCTTTGGTGCGTTAAGTAATAGAAATCCAAGATTTGCTCTGCTTTAACATGTGCTGGATAGCTACATGGTGTGCATGAAAAATTATATTTGGGCTCTAGCAAATTAAAGCAATATGTCACTTAGGCCAGACGACTCAGCCTCTCAATAGGGGTTAAATGCTCTGCTCTGCTCCTTCTTCAAAGCAGAAAAATACAATTTTAGACCAAGAATTGAAGCTTATAAAAAGAAATAAAGTAAAAGTGAGGTAATAAAAACCATATGCATATTCATCATTTATTGACATACAAATTAGTATTTATACACTGCTTTGAAAATTTCAGCATTTTATTGAGATTATTCAGTTATTATGTTACACTGTTCGTTTGCTTTTTTTCTGGCCTTGAGGTAATAATTACATCCCAGTTTGTTATTTCAATTTACTTCTTTACAACATATGAAAGCATTTTCCACAGTCTTTTTCAGTTATTCCAAATTGACCCAGGTGTGAAGGTCAAGAAAATACCACATCCATTGGAGTTTTCCACAAAGAGTAACCTGTGTATTTTAGTTGGACTTCCAGTGAGACTAATCTGCCTGCATTCTACAGATTTTATTTTTTATAGGATTTGGAAGCTGAATTGAGTCTTCATTCCTTTATCATGTAGAGTAATCAGACATATCTTTTTTGGCCATAAATGTGTTTATAGCTGAGGACTGCTTACTAAACTTTGATGATGCTTGTAGAAGCCAGACACCCTGACCTTTCTTGGTGGCTATTATGTGTAAGAACCTTCTTTGGTCCTTAGAACACTTTTCAGAATTGACACAGTGAACAAACTGAATTTTGGTGGCCCTTTAAGAGCTATTTGTAACCAAACACAAATTAGTTCTCATTAAAACAAACAAAAAATGCAAAAAATTATTTCCTCACCACTGTTAAACTTGGAATTAAGCATTTATATAACCAAGAACTATGTTTTCTGAGTGTTTCTCTATTTAGTTGGAATTAAAGGGATAACAAAAAAAAAAGCCATATGAAAGACTTTTTTTTATACTATCCTTGGCCTATTCTGAGAGTTCATGGAAGGAAGATTACTCAAAAGCACTGCTGAGAGAAGTAAGACCTTGACTACATCTGCCCAGCTTTAACCTACAAGGAGGTTTTCATACCGGTTGGGAAAAGAAACAAAACACAGATAATGATCATAGGTATGGTTAATCCAGAAGCAGTAGACTACATTTTCTAGGCCTTCACAAGAAAGAAACAAAGAAGCAGAAATTAAACTCTTTGCCACAGTAATCTGTATAGAACCTTGGGAGTAGGAGACCGATTGCTGGTAATAACATATAACTACAGCTAGTACAATCATAATAATAACAATAATATTAGTTTATATTAGTTTAGAGAGACATAAAAAAGCACCCCAATAACCCACTGGTGGTTTATCCCAATGGTTTAACTTAGAAAGCAGTAAATAGTGAAAACAACAGTCCCTTCAGGAAATGTATCCACAAATTCTCCCACTTCTCTGTGTAAAGGCCAGGTGGGAAGACAGGATGTGGCCACTTGGACCTGCTGGAGTCCCCTCCCATACAGAATTTTTGCAGCTGATCCCATCAGCCTGAAGGCTGCTCAGCTGAATGGACCTGCTGTATTTAAATGACACTTTATATTTAAATGCAGAGGGAAAAAATATTGACATGGAGTTAGAAATTATATTTATTTTTAGATAGCTTGTTAAAAATATGCAAGATTATCACTTATTATGTATATCAGATCTATTTATTCTTTCATTAAAGTAAAAATAAAAATAGATTTTGTCATGCATTTATATTGACAGCCATCTCTTCTTTTAACTTACTATATGAACTATGATATTTCAATCAATGAACAGCTGTCAGAACCCAGCACAACCACATTCTTATGTTATTTTTCTTTAAGGGAAGGAAGAATGTGAAAAATTCAGCAACAGATTTAGACCCTAAACATTTTCATATTGATTCTGGTCCTCACCGTTTAGGAATTTGTTCTATGTACTGCCTTGAACTTCCAACACAAGACTCCAGTTAAGCAACTACCTAATATACCACAGTAGGTGACAACTGAATTTACATGTTGGCCAGTAGAAAAATACCCTGGTGGCTCTCAGAGAGACTTGTCTTTTGAGCATTGTTACAAAACAAGGAATATCTCCTTACTGTTCAGAGAAAGCAGAATTTCATTTCAAGACACCTCAGATAATATATTCTTGGTTCAAAACTTTTATTTTTTTAATAAAATATAAATTATACACAATACAAATTATGCATGCACAATTATATATTATCTATTTGAATGCCTTTGATGACCTTTCATACACACCTTAGAAATATTTTGTGGTTACCTAGATGTTACTAAGCCCTTGGAAGAAAGAAACTGTAAGCATGTTATCATCTCTTGTGGAAAAATGTTCCTTCAGCTGTGCTATGAAAGGGTCGTGTAGCTTGAAAACCTTAGCTTCTTAAGAAAAAAAATCAAGTGTGAATGTGACACTTCACCCTCATCTTTAAAGCACTCATCTATGAAGAAAGCTAGGATGTCCATTCACGGTTCTGGGAAAATTTCTCTGCAGAAAATATTCCTTAATACAATATAATGTAAATTCCAAAATATCAAAATACAAAACTATCTCAGGGAAAGAAGCAACTAAAACCCATAGGGGGTGGTCTCAGCAATTATTACAGAGAACAGCTTAATGGTTTATGACATGGTGTAAGGTAAAATAGCCCCATGAGGAAGCTGTGAATGCTTCCCTTTACAGTGTTAGAAGGTCAGAGTGTTTTGCACATGCAGCAGTGTCCCAGCTGCATATCCTTTTGGGAAGGCTGTCCTAATCTTGCTCTTGAAATGCATCTGCTGAGGGATTGCTTGTGCCTGTACAGAGAATTAGGAGACTTGGACTCCGCAGGTATGTGATACTGAATTGCAGCATAGATTTAATGTATCTAGCATGAGTCCTCCTGAAGATTATCATATGGTCTCCTTGAGACTGTTGCTTTATACCTTAGGATGACTCTACATTCCATTGTTCCTCTCTCTGATGGATGTCATTCACCTGGAACGAGAGGTGTGAATTCAATAGTTTTCATCAAGAGAAGAAACCTGAACTGAGATCTAAATGAACAGGGTACAGTATTAAACGAGTGTAGCAGTATTGGCTTTGGCTGCCATTGGCTTTTGTCAGAAATTGATCTGCTAGATTGGCTGAAACCAGTTAGATCAGCTTTGTCAGGGAAGATAAACTGAATGATTCTGGCAAGCATTGTGGAAACAAAGTACTAGACAGCACTCAGATGTTTTTATAAACTTCTGTTTGAAATTAAGAAAGTTTTTTATGTGACATTTAGGGATTTTTTTGAGGCTTATGGAAAACTTTTAAAATTTTTTACTTAGGTCCCACCTTTTTGTACACACGCCTTTTAGCTAATGGATGTACCTTTTTGTTCCTGTTCAGTAGCATTTTTTGATTGATGTGTATTGTTTAACATGGTAAATAATAAGAACATTTTCTTTAGATTTAAAATGGTAATTTCTGATTTATGAAAAATACTAAGTTGCCTTACTACCATTTAACTTGGTTTTTCACATCAATGTATCTTTTGCTCCCTAACATCTTTTCCCCTGTTCTCTCTGAGACAACTTCAAGTCCCCTTTCACTAGGATGTATCCTTTGGATGAGACTGAATTAGATCAGTAGCTGATCATTACTCATGTACTTCGATTTCTTAGGCTAAAAAGGGGAGTGGTATTAGTTTGATTCAATCAAGATATGTATTTATCAGAATGAAGAAATACTTTGGGTTAGTCTTATGAGAAGCCATATCTACCTGGATTGTGGAGATTTTTTATGAATTTGTCTTTTGGGCTTTTTGTGCTATGGGAACTTTTGGAGTTTTGTTTTTGTTCTTGTCTGTTTGCTAAATCTCTTTCTGATACCGACTGTTATCAGCAAAAAGTTATTCTAGAAATGTATGAGGAAGAGGTCAAAATTTTGCCAGGAATTTCACATTTCTTGTAGGAAAAAATAACTTCTGAGTTGTTCAAACACAAATAACAATATAATATAGGGAATATCTAGGAAATATTGTAAATTTAAGTGTTAAAATCTAATCTTTTGTAGAAAACTGTGCCAAAATTATCCTGGTAGTGATTTTTAGGTACCTAATGCCTTAAACATACACCAGTGGAAAAAAATTAAGAAAAAGTTATTGAAGTTTATTTTGAAACAGATGAATCTATGGCCTTTTTAAATTCACTGATGATTTAAACTTGAATATCCAGCCACACAAATGTCAGCAACTTTGCAGATATAAACAAGCAAGAAGTTTTGTCTTGTTTCTCTGTTTCTGCAGTTTTTATTTGCCTTATACTGTGGATTTGAAAAAAACAGGGCATGAATATAGGGCAGAATTTCCATTGCCTCTTCCAAGTCAACAACAATTTATGTTGTGTTGTTCACAGGGCACTTCTTTTTTATTCACAGATGCATTAAAAATTTGTTACTGTCTGTGTGACATGTGAATAAATGATGTTTCTTAAAGAAAATTCACCACAGGTTTTGACATCATTATTTTTTCCCTGATAAAATGTAGGCAGATCAGAAAGTTGCAGCCAGCCCATTCACTTCAAAAGCTGCTTTGTATATTTTTGAGTTTGAGAATGATCTGTTGGTTCAATTAGGAGTTCATCACAGTCCCTATAACCTGTGACAAAATCTTCAGTTTGATAAGCTAGACAGAACACCACAGAAGTCACAGACTTCTATAATTTCAGAACTTTCCAGGAGACAGTGGGAAAATGTATTAGAAATTTCTCTCTCTACATCTTCTGGGAAAAAACCAGTTACCATATTGTTAGGGTTTCCATGTAGGAGTTGTCTTTGTACTTATTAAAGTGGTCCTTATATGTTTTTGGGGTTTTTTAGGTGTAAGAAATATGGTACAGGATATGTGTAGGTACTCCCAGCTAGAGATGATGAAGTTCCCTTGAAAATAATCTCACCTGTCTTCAAATGCCTATAGCTGATTTCTACACTTTAGTTTGTCACTGCTTTACAGTTAGTGAAGAAACAGGCACCTCTGTGGAATCTCATAAAGCAGATATTCAAAGTAATTCATGAGTTGTACCCTAAAATGATCAGTTTCTCTGCATTCCCTCTAATGAAGCACTGAGCTGACTTTCTCAGAGGTAGGTGTAGACTCACTATAGATTTCTGTGCATAATTCATTTGCCAAAATATAAGAATCTAAGGTTGTTTTTTAAAAAATAACTCAATCTGCAGTACCTCCAGCTGACCTCTAAACTCCAGATCCTGCCCTGAAGTGTCTGTATTTGGATGGGCAGATATTACACAGAACTTGTGAGAAACCAGTTTTATTGTTGAGGAACACCTAGAGGCTAGACAGACCCTACAGTGCCTAAAATGTCATGGGAAGAAAAAGTTTTGGCAAGGGAGTTATCCCAATGAAATTAGGTGAGATAAATCCATGACAGGATTTATTTAAAGGAGAAAGTTTGGATGAGGTTGGAATTGTTATAGAGTCCTATGAAATTCCTAGCAGACATATGTTAAAAACACTCTGTCAGAGTTTATCCACTTACTGTGGAACAAAGTGAGACATTTCTGAAGACATTCATTGTCTTCTCTCTTATGAATTTTTAGGGTTATGAGAAACCTGTAAATACGCTTACATGAGAAATGTGACTCAGCACTGCTGCTTCATTCTCTGCCAGCACCTTTCTTTGCTCCCTGCTGTGCAGAATGCTGCAAGCAAGCAGATAAACAACATTTTTGAGACATACATATATTTTGGGTGGCCATTTTTACCATTTGTGTTTTTCTGACTTAGGAAGCTTCCTATATTTGCTACTTTATTTATGTGAACTATGCATGGGTGGTTGTTGTGGGGAACTTACTCATTATTTTAATTTCCTTTTCTTGATTTTCCTTCTTTTATTTGTTTTTGGTTTGGGGTGGGTTTTTTTTTGGTTGTTCCTTGGATTTTTTTGTGGGGTTGGGGTTTTAGTGAGTTTGCAGGAGGGTTTGTTTTTGGGGTTTTTTTAGATGTGTTTTTATGTGTGGCTTTTTCAGTTTTTTTTACAGAAGGTTTTCTTTCCTACAATCGAATTTGCATGTTGGTTGTTTTTTTTTGGTTTTAGTTTTGTTTTCGGTTGTGGTTTTTTAATTGTTGTTAGGTGTAGGGTTTGTTGTGATTTTTTTTTTCTTAACTTGTGGACAGTTGTTTATTTATCTACCTTTTACAGTTTTTATGGGGTTTCTTTAGAAACATATTAGAAATATTATAAGTGATTTGAATTTTATTATATACACAAAAAATTTCTTCATATCTTTTTCAGTTTTTATGGGGTTTCTTCAGATCTTTAGTTGGAGAGGCTGTGGACATTAGGGAAGCTTCTAGCAACTTCTCACAGATGTCATCAAACAAACATAATAAAACCTCATTCCTTTTTTTTGTGGCGTGGTGTGTTTTTATTTTTGGTTGGTTGGTTTTTTTTTTTTTTTTTCCTCTTTTTTTTTTTTTTTTTCCTCTTTTTTTTTTTTTTTTTCCTCTTTTTTTTTTTTTTTTTCCTCTTTTTTTTTTTTTTTTTCCTCTTTTTTTTTTTTTTTTTCCTCTTTTTTTTTTTTTTTTGGTTGTTGTTTTTTTTTCCTCCCTATTTTTGTTGCTTTGTTTTCCAGTGGCTTAACACATTGTGTCTTAATTCAGTGTCAACTCTGTTTTGAGTATGAGCTTGGGCTTTGCTTCCTTCTTGAATGCTTCTCAATGGAGTATCATTTAATGGACTTTCTAGTTAATATCTTGGGCTGTCATATAGTTCAGTCTGCAGATTTGATGAAGATATAAAATATTTATTTTGGAGTACCTGAAAATTAGACATTATATTTTTAAACACCTCTGGGCCTTGCTACTTAGGGAGTTCACTAGGACTAGTAGGATAACATGAGAATAAGGAGCACAAAACCAATATGATTCAAGATTCCTTTTGCACGTTCATGGGAAAGCTGAATGAAAGGAACTGAAATGATATTTTTCACTTGATTGGCTCCTTCAAAAATACTGCTTGGTCCTTAAGTATTAGCAAACTGACATGCCCTCACTGAATCCTTTTCATCATCTTAATTGCACACGGGACTAAATGCGTGTGGCATCTCCATAGCAGCAAAGCAGAGCTGCAGTTTGTTCAACACAAAACATAATTTCAGGCATGCCACAAGTGAGGAAGAACAGTGACTATTTCTTGCGCATTCTGTTTATCTGTTTGTTTTTCACATTAGTTTCTGAACCACCCTGCCCCCACTGAAGCTCCATCATTACTGTAGACTGAGGAGAACTCAAACCCAAAGATTTCCAACCTTTTTCAGAATTACGACTTTTGCAAGATTTCCCTATCAGTACTTCTTGATTCCAAGATCATTTTTATCAGGACTTTTAAACTCCTCAATTACTTCTGTGTCCAAGAGATATCATAAAATTTGGTGCTACCAATAAAAAATGGGCATTTTACACAGATGATTGCACCATGATTCTGTAACTTGCAGTGAAAAAAAAAGCAGCTTATCCTATTAAGTATTAATTTTTTTGTTTTGTTTTTCTATGCATTTGAAATATTAAACAATCCTTTTTTTCTAAATATTTTTCAGCTATCAATCATAAAGTTCATAACAAATTTTGATGCTCAGTTTATTTGTGCTTTGGAGCACTATAATGTATATAAGAGGGTTTTTTTTGTTAAAAATTTAATTTCTTTTTGTAACATATTTCACCTGTTTATCAGCTTAAACACATCTGAGTTTTTCAAATGTACCTATTTTAACTGGAGCACAGTCCCTCACTACCGTATCCATGTTTATGGTACTCCTCTTAAATAACAAGATATGTTGGTGTGATTATACTTTTTCATGTGGCCAAAAAATGCATTTAAACATTTCAAAGAAATTTTATTATTGAAAACAAGTTTATATTTTGGTGGCACTGTTTTTCACTCCTTTTTTAGCGTTGCTAAACTATCACACACAGAAAGTAGTAGTTTCTACAAGTGGGAGTGAAGACGAACATCCTATCTATTCTACTGAAGCAGATACTAAAGACAGACCATCTGCAAACGTAGGAGAAATGACATGTGGAAGGAGATTTTTATGTGAAATAATTTGAACTTCAAAAAGAATTGATTTCCTATTTTCTTCATCACCTTCCTCCATGAGTTTTTGCTCTACTTTGTTTTCTTGCGTTTTATTGTCTTCTTTTTTTTTTTTTCTTTTTTTTTTTTTTTTTTTTTCCCCCCTGATTTAGTTTAAGGGTACCCCCCAAAAAATGTCGGGGATATTTTGTTGGTGACTTTTTTCCCTCTTGGATAATTTGATTTATTAACTTTTTAAACTCCTATCTCTGTCTGTATCTCAATCTTACACTGGGTTTTGCTGTCTTTTAGCACTCATCAGTAGAACAAACACAATCTTGGTGGAGATTTAATATTCTGTGCTACAAAATCCATTTACCATTATTTGCATGGGCTAAAAGTTTGTGAATATTATTTGATATCCTGATTCATTTTCCTACATTATGTACTGATTAGGATCTCTCTACCTGGAAGTGAGAGATCTGTTCAACTTACCAGGTTTAGAAGACTTACTGATATTGCTGCAGACAGAGATGTGAAGTATTTAGTCACCAGAAAATGTTTACATATCCTTTCCTGATTTTTTGATGGAAAATATAAGCAGTCTTTTTACCAAAACCTAATTACCACACTGCTACAGTCTACTTATTATTACTTGAAAGACTGTTGAATATTTAGGAGCTCAGAAAATCAAATATATTACAGATATGTGAATACAATACTTAGACTGAATTTCAAAATAAAAGATGAAACTGCAGAAAGACAAAAGCACTTTGGAATATGATCAGATAATTAATTCGTAGGAAGCTTCTACAAATTCTTTTCATGCAGAGAGAAAACTGTGGGCTTAGTGTAAAAGGAATATATCTAGAAACAACATAGAGTAATAAATGCAGATATGCAGAGACTGATTCTAACATAGCTTCATGGTGTCTAAACTGCAGTGGAAATGCTTATTGATTTCAAACTAAAAAGTGCATCAAATAATTTATTTTGAATATTCTTCATAAAACCTTTTTGCTAGTGAGTATTTAATGAACCTTTAGAGTTATGTAATTACAACTTCATGAAAAAAAATTCTGTGTAGCATTTCTACCTTACCTTGATTAACATGTATTGGGACAAGATGTGAAAATGTTTCTGTACGTGAATCAATAGGTTGGATAGTAGGTCCTAAAGCTGCCCTTTTCAGAGATAGATGGCAGAACTACAGAAAAAACTTGTTTCTTCTGACATCCGTGTTAGAAATATTAGAAGTGGTTTGAATTTTATTATACACACACACAAAAATATTTTTCTTCATATCTTTTTTGCACCTTACTACCTTCCAGCACTGGTGTCTGTAGTCATTGGTCATTGAGGCATGTCCTAAAAAACAAAAACAAAACCAAAAAAACCTATTGAAAATTTCTTTTAAGGAAGTTGAATTAGACAGGCACATACTAGGAACAGATATTTTGATGCATGACTAGCCAATTTAAAGATAGATGAAAAATAACTTCCAAAATGTGTGATTATATGTGTTTCTATATTTCCCAAGGATTAACTGTAGTTTTTAGATGACCAAATAAATTAATAGAACGTGGGCTAGCAAGAAAATGTCTAGTAGATTAAATGATAATAAATTTAGATGATTTTATTCCATTAAACAGAAGTGTGGCTTTATAGTCTGGAAATCTTATGAAACTATCTTGAAAAAGGTTTGTTCCTTAAATTTTAATTGTAAGTCAATGTAGGTAAGAGTAGATTACTCTTCTTCGAACACCAGATGGATTTATAATCATTCAATATTTGCCCAGTTATAAAAACATAGACCTGAGCTAAAGGCAAATACAGAATTATTTGAAACAGCTGTTCCAGCCCACCTTGTTACTAGTCAAACTGGTGAAAATGACCTACTGTTTAAAGAAGTATATTTAAGGTTATACAATCCAGAATTCTGACATATAACATATTTTTCTTGCATAATTTCCAAAGTGTATTTCTTAAATGATTTTGCAGTTATATTTACACTGAATTGTTAGGAATTTCAACTAGACTTAATATTTTATGGCACTGATTATAATTTAACTAGTAAAGCCTCAGATCAGTATGAAATATGATCAGTATGAAATCGTTCATAACGTAATACTGATATATATATGTATTTAAAGGTTTTCTGTAGTTTTATTCTAGAACATGTATGTAGCAGTTTAGAGCTTTTTAGATAGTGGAGCTGCCACCTATATCCCAATAAGCATCTCCTGTGGAAAAGTAACTTGGGGAGAATTCAGGCACAGCAATCAGGCTCACACATCCACACACATCATGGCTAGGCTCAGCAAGGAGAGGCAAGAGAGGCCTTTGTAGGAGTCAGTTCCAGCCAGGTTTATCCCTGGCACCGAAGGGAATATCAGGGACAAAGACCTTGCCATGTGCTGTGTGCTGGCTGAAACAGGGGTCATGAACCTGTGGTTTGAGGGCACAGGGGCAGTACAAGGGGCAGGGCAAAGGGCAGTGACCTGTTGAGAAGACCGGGCTGGCCACCCAGGATGCCACCACCAAAAGGGAAGCAAGGAAAGGAGAAACCATGAGAATCAGGGGCATGGAGAGAGGAGAGACTGGGGTGGACCACAGTGTGCAAAGCACCGTGGAGGAAATCCTTTCCTTCAGCCTAGGCAGGGAAACTCTATGGTCCATCCTTCCAAGGCAGGACCCTGGGAATTTCCCTGAGGGGATCCAGGCATTCACACATGTAGACCTTCATGGCAATGAAAAGACAAGGAGAACAAATGCGTGATCAGAAAGAAGAAAATTCATTAATTTTTTAAAAGTATTTTTTGTTATAATATGGAGCTTTACATGGAAAGTATAATAATATATGTAAATGTTTTTTAAAAGTGCAAGAGACATAGAACTCAAAAAAAAAAAAAAAGAACATAGAAAACAATGCTTCTTACTTTAACGTGTTTTTAATCTCTGATAGAAGCTCAAATATTGGCCCTTAAGAGAATGAAAAAAACCCCACTTATATGAGAACCAGCTTTGAAATAATTGTGAAAGAATATGCCTGCTACAAAACAATCTGCTCTTTGTAAGAATGGAATAGAAAACTATATGGGACAAATCTGGTGGTCATCCTCAGAATATGAAAAGAAAACTTTAGCTGTCAACTCAAGTGGATCATTGGATGATATTGATGTCTCTAAACACTGAATAAAATAGCAAAGATGAACCTGAGAAATACAATGAGGATTCAGTAACTAGTGTTCTCATTCCCATACCACACAGCAGTAATTCCATTCTACACCTGTGTTTTTATACTTGTGATTAAGAAAGATTTAGTGTCTTGTATTCAATTTTAGTGAGCAGCTAAATACTTGCATGAATATCACAGATTTTTTTTGTAAAAGAGTAAAACATCAAAGAACATTTTATAATTTTTCTGTGTTCAAATATCCTAAAATGAAATCGACAGAAAAATTTTACTGCATTTAATCAGGATGTACCAAATCAAGAATGATAATTTTTTTCTACATTCCTGCTTACAAGCATAGAGAGTCTGATTCACTCTAAAATGACTATTTTCCTGACTTCCTTCAAAACACTGTAAATTGATCACAGATGAAAATAGGACACATTCCAGATTTCCTGGAATTATCTTAAAAGTAATTTTTTATTAAAACTATTGTATATTTAGCAGCAAAAATAATAATGATAATAATAATAATGACAATAATTATAATGATAATAATTATAATTATCTTTCTAATGATGATAATAATAATAGATCATTTCCCTAAGTTAACTCATTCTTTAAGTTGTTTGTTTTTTGGTTTGTTTTTTTTTTAATAGAACATATATTATACACAGCTTTTTACTTCAGTAACTATATGAAGTGTGGAGAATTATATTGTATTCATTAATATTTTGCTTGTAAATACAATATGGTTTCTTTTAATATAGATTTATTTTTTTCACTGCCTGTTATTGAGGATAGTAGGAACTAGACTTAATGAGGGAATCCAATCCCTCATCAATTGAGTCCTATGTGGTTTCAGTCCTAAAATGTGTTTGGTTGAATATAAAACATATATCTGATCCATGACAATGAATTCCAATAAAGGCACTTAAGAATAAAAAGTTTTCATAGTAGTATTATAAAAATAAAAATTGCAAACAATATCTTCTTCAATTTTCCCTCCTGGATGCTTACAATTTAGTGGTTAAGACAATGATAATAGACATTGTTTATAGTTCTACTGCCAACCCAAGCTATAAATCCTCAAAGACTTTTTCAGGAAAAATAAAATCCAGCTCTTGAAATCATAAGTGTTACTGAATAAACAGCTAAAGAGAGCCACAAATACTCTCAACAACAACTACCAAAGAGAACCACAACTATTCTCAAGAAAAGGAAACTGAAAAAAGTGATATGAATGAATAAGGATCAGACTTATTTAATGTGAGGAGCAAGCATGATACCTATAAAAATGCAAAGGGTTTGAGGAAGTAATGGTGAAAAACAATATTTTGACTAAAAAAGCTCAGTAAGTTTTCTAAAGTCTTTCAAATATCCCTTGGTTCTCCACAGAAAGAAGTGTTTAGAGAGAAAATAAATATAACTTCGTATTGTACTAAGTAGAAATTAAATAACAGGCATTTTTCTTTACTCATGCTTGGTTTCTATGAGAAAGAAAATTTCTTCAAGGAGATGCTTTTTTAGGAGGACAGAGACTCTAAAGATATTGGCAAACTACTGATGACTCTCATACAATTGTGTGACACTGATATATACCTGAAACATTTGTGACAATGACTATTACACCTTAATGAGGTGTCTAACACCTAGCAGCAGGGTGATGCTTGGAAAAAAAAATGTGAAAACCAGCTCAGGAATACAAATATTTATATAACAAGTTAATCAGAGCAACAGGTAATGCAATGTCATGTCCTTGAAATAATAGTAGTTGTGATATTATTTTGTCCTACCTGTGTTAGAAAATAACACATTTTCTGTTCATTATATAAATAACCTAACTTAAACTATTCAGCAGAATGGACCAAGAAACCTAGAAGTATTCTTCAGGTTTGCAATAAATTAACCAGATGACTCAAAAATCTAGTGTGACCATTTTGTGATAATTAGATCAGTTGGGTTTTTTTTAATATTCATATGTACATATAAAAACAGACATATTTGTTTGCATGTGTATATGAACACATGTAAAAGTTGTTCAGCTTGAAATAATGTTCTTTAAAACATGCATATTCTCTTCTTCAATCATGAAGATACCATTCAATAGTTATTTTGTAAGATTCAATTTTTGTAGAAGTCCTTGTTAAAATACCCTTCAATTTGAACTTTATCCTCAGTCCTGACATTGTAATGCTTTGTCAGTGGTATAGACTTGATTCAGTTTTCCTTTACACCCATGAGTTACAGTTCTTTCTGTGACATAAGCAGAATATGAAATATATACTTAGCACAACTGCCAGAGGATACCTTATTTGGCATAAACCAGCTATACCTTCTCCTCCTGGCTCTTTTTTTCAGATACAATATGCTCAACAGTCACAGTAGTAGAGGTTAGGCAGTTTGGGAGTCAGGACATACAAATAAAGCTGTAGTTTCCTTAATGAGCTGGAAATCATTTAGTTACCCTTGACAACTTAAGCACTAAGATACCAAAAGGAACCTTTACCTTCAGCTCCACCTTGGAATGCATTTCAGTACAATCAGTGTTCATGTTTACTGATTTTTTTATGAAACTGAGACTTGTTAAATGAAATATTCTAGGTTTGGCTTACAATCTTTGTTTCATATGGTACTTCTATTTCAGGTCAAAACCAAACTAAACCAAACAAAAAAGAACGAACCCCAAAAAATTCCTACAGAAATACCAAGATTAAATTGTCTGTTTAAAATAAAATTGAGATGAAAGAATAGTTCAAATTCCCTAGCTAGTCTTTTAAATATTTGGATTCTGTTTTAATATTCCTAATTGAGTAGCTTCTTAAACCAGTTAATCTATCAACTATTTCATTTTTCTTTTGCTGAACTTTTTTTTTAAAACTTCTGTTCTTTTGATTGGCTTTACTTGGATTTTTTTTCCAAGTAAAATCATTAATAACACCAAAAGTCAAAACCCATTATTTTTAGAATTTGAATGAGATCAAGGTCTACGAAAACCCAATTTCATTTGAATCATACTTTACCATCTTCAAACATTTCAGAATATGCTGGTTTTGTTCTGCCAGTCTGTGAAAGAGAATTTTCTTAAATGTCTCTCTTCAGGAACACTTTAATTAATAAAATATGTATTAAACATGTGTGTTGCAGGAATTGATTTTTACCATGGAGCTCTTTAAGTCAGTTAAAAATAAAGAAGATAATCTTATTTTAGTATTCACACTCCATACCCACTATAATACAGAGTGTATAAGAGAGTCATACTGGTTTCATACTGCGGAGTATTTGTCTGTATAGATGAACATAACTTTGTCAGTTTATTTTTCTAAGAATGGGCTTTTGAATTATAAATGTAATACAACATACATACAATTATTATGATTCTCAATCTACAATTCTTTTCACTGTATTCATTCCTCTTTAGTATACATTTTGTTCTCTACAGTTTTTATTTTCATCTAGACATCATGCACACGAGGTATTTTTCCATAAGATGTTTTTCTTAGCTTTTGCTGTAATGTGCAAATCCACGACGATTATGAAGTTGTTCTGCCTTATGATGATAGCCTCTTGCAACACCTCCACACCCCCAAAGGTGAATATGTCACTGATTCTACTTCTTGAATATACTTAATAAATTTGTCTTGAACTCTGCAAGTCAAATGCTTAGAGCTCCACAATTTAAGAAGGATGAAGGTCCCTGAATGCATTCAGGGGAAGCTGACAAAGTTGGTGAAAGGGCTGGAAGGAATGTCCTCTGAGAGAGCTGAGGAATCTGTGCTTGTTAAATTAGAAGAGAAACCTGAGGGGTGACATCATTGCCCTCTAGCTTCCTGAGGTGAGGAAGTGGTGAGTTTCTTCTCCCTGGAACCCAGCAACAGGATATGCGGGAAGGGTTCACAGATGTACCAGAGAAGTTCTTAGACTGGACATTAGGAAGGATTTCTTTGCAGAGTTGGTGATCAAACCCTGGAATAGGCTTCTTAGAGAGGCAGTCAATGCCCCAAGCCTGTCAGTGTTTAAGAGGCATTTGGAAATGCCTCTTATTGTCCTTGACAATACGCTTTAAGTTTTAGTCAACCCTGAAGTGGTCAGGTTGTTGAACTGGAAGATCACTGTAGGNTTTTCTTTTTTTTTCTTCTTTTCCCTCCCTAGATATCCATATTTTAGGATTTCTTAGGACAATACATTGCTAGATATGGATTATTAGTTTAAATCATTCCTTGTTTCCTTTAAATGAATTTAATTTTCAGAAAATAATGAAGGATCACATCACTAATTAGCACAAGCACATTGTTTCCCTCCTCCCTCCTAGAAGCAAAAATAATATAAGGCAAAGGCAGCCAATGAGTGAACTGAAAAAGGAGAAAGTGTTCAGATGAAAGCATTTAACTTTAGAAGAAGTCCTGCAGGCAAAGCTAAGATTCCCTGAAACTATTCATGCCAAACCGACTTGTCAGTAGAAAGAGAACTATTTACAGGCACAAGAAACCTAAGTATGGTGAGGTGAATGTTAATGGGAAGTGACTTTCCCTGCCATTATTGATCATGCTAATGGCTCTGGATATTGCTCTTCAGGCTGATGCATGGTGCATGAAAAGGGGATGGTAAGCCCTAATGCAGCCAGCAGATGAAACATCCCCCATTCCTTTAGGTGCTTTAGTATGTACTTTCTGATTCTACAGTAAAATTCATCTTTCACAGGGACTAAAATGAGTAAAAGGATTTCCAATGTTTGCATCTGCTTCTCTGTCATTGTCTCATAGATTAAATCAAATCTACTGAGTACTGAACAAGGTCATTTTTTGCCAGTTTAGTGCCACATTATATTAAATTCAACAAACATATTACTGCAATTTTATGATGTAGTACTAGCTGTGTCAGAGGTTTACAGCTAAACTTTCACTTTTAACAATGAGTTCAAAGGGTACTGGTCAAATATTGCTTCTGGTCTTAATTTGGCACATGAAAGGCACCATCTGGCTGCATTTTTCCCAGGCATTAAAATAATAATTTATATAGTTATAGATATGGCTCTAACAATGACTAAAACTCACTGTTTTCTGGTTCCTTTTTTCTAAAGCTATTTTTACTTACAGTAACTAGGCTTTAATGTAAACATCACACTTGGGACAAACTATATATAATGTTACATCAGCTTTTGAGGTGCTGGAATATGTCCAAACAAGAGCAAAAAAGTTGGTGAAACGTCTTATTGCTTAGTTGCTGAGAGAACTGGAGCTGCTTGCTCAGTCTGGAGAAAAGAAGGCTCAGGGATGAACTCTCTACCACAACCTGAAAGGAGCCTGTCAGGAGGTGGATGTTGGGTTCTTCCCCCAGGTAATAAGTGACAAGTCAAGAAGTGGCCTTCAGTTGCACCAAGGGAAGTTTAGGCTGGATGTTAGGAAAAATTTCTTCATCAAAATGATTGTCAATCAGTGGAACAGGCAATGCAGAAACTGGTGGGTGGAGACACCATCACTGGAGGTACTTCAAAGAAAGATGGATGTGGCACTTAGGGACATGGTTTAGTATTGGCATTGGCTATGCTGGGTTAATCATTAGATCTGATGATCTTAAATACTTCTTTCAGTCTAAATGGCTATACAATTCTATTTGGAGAAAATTCCTAGTCTTCACATGGAGAAAAGAATGGATGAAAAATTACATTGACAGGTGTCATATAGTCATGCTCTTTATGTTTAAATTTTGTTGTTGTCTGGATTATTAATTTCATTCTATTCTAAAATTAACATTTGTTTCAAGACACCTACATAACAAGAATAGAAGTGAAAAATATTTGACTGAACTGGAATTTCATAAGATTTTTTTCATCATACTTAAGTGAATTTTCTTCGTATTCATGATGTTATTCAAATTCATAATCTTCAACTCACATTTTTCTGAGTTCAGTGAATACTCAAGCTGGATATTTTTGCATCTCTCAACAAGTAAAAATTGTTGAGTCTTGAGGAGTGGGGATTGCAGCCAAGGTCCTGCCATCAGCTTCTGGTGATTGTCCTCTGAGTAGTACAGTCCTGAGAGTTTGTAAGCTCTCAGTGGCACTACACTTGCAGATGCTGGGGCAGCCTCCTGTAGACCAGGAAAGCTCAAAGGGCCTGACTTAGAATTGCTTTAGTCATCAGTAAATCTCCAGGATGATTCAGGCAAGGGGTGATGATCCAAGGCTGTCAGGGGATAACTATGTCTTGTCCTCCTCCTTGGTTTGCTGCTGGTACAGACAGTGCTGCCTTGGTATTAGTCACATGGGAGTTTCTGATAAGGTCGAGGGAAACTACATGGCCTAACTCATTTCTCTACTCTGAGCGCTAACAAGGCTTCTGGGATCATATTGCAACCTGTGTCAGGGTTAAAAACCACCACCACAGCAGATGGACTCTCCTCAGTCATTTAGTTACAGTTTCTTTAGTCATATATTGTAAAATTGTTAAATGGAAAGAGTCCTATCAGAAAGATACAAGGAAGTAGAAGCCCTTCTTTTACTTTCTCAATTCAAAGAGATTTTGCGCAAAGCAGCCTCATGACAAAGGTGACCAACGGCCTCCTGAGCATTAGGGAGTTCATTGTCAGCAGGTACTGAATTCTTCCTCTCTGCTCAACCTTGGTGAGAAATGTCTGCACTACTTGGACTGATGGAAAACCTGGAGTCCAGAAAACAGCAATCAGGATGATTAAGAGTGGAGCATCTGGCACAAGAGGGAATCATGAGAGAGATGGGGCTGTTCAGTCTGGAGAAGGTTTGGTGGGATTTTATCCACATGTATAAATACCTGATGGAAAGGGCTAAAAGAAATCTCCTCAGTGAATTTCAGTGACAGGACAAGAGGGCACAAGGTGAAACAGAAGAAATTTGACAAGAAAAAGCTTTGTTACTGTGAGGGTGGCCAAACACTGGAGTGAGCTGTACAGAGAGGTTGTGAACTCTACATCCTTGGAAAAAAAACAAGATATAACTGGTCATAGTCTCACACAACCTGCTCTAACTGATCCTGTTCTGGGCAAAAGGTTGGCCTAGTCAAGCTCCAGAATTTCCTCTAACCTCATTCATAGTGTTTCTGTGAGAACATTTTCCCATCAAATACAATGATTCTATTAATTGGTATTAATCTAGTAAATTCTCTTTGTGGTCTTGTGCACATGTGGTTCATAAAGCAGTTTCTCTTCCTATTTTCTCTTCCTATTTTCCTATTTATATCTCCCAGTATAGTTATATTTTTCTATGCAGTATGTCTAAATGGTGATGAAAAATAAAGCAAAAACTTTAAAATAATCTGTTCTTATAACATTTTGATCCTTCACAACTTTATGACTATAAGTATTTTGTGCGTTAGAAAATAAAAAAAAATTAGGGGTAGTTCTTCATTTTTCTGCGATAGCCAATTAGCCCATCAGGTTTACATGTGCTATGAAAAAGAATTTGTCATATAGAGCATAAAGAAGCTCAGCATAGAGTTTTTAAAAAGCTGAATGAAATGAGAAAGGAAAATGTTTCTTTTGGTATTTTTTAGGGAGGGGGTTACTGGGATTTTTTTGCATACAAAATTAAATAATTCCATTGCAAAAATCCACTGTTGGTAGAAAATTTGCTTGAAATTTTCTTAAAATATTCCTCTAGAGACCAAAAGAAAAGTTTTCTTTTTAATGAATTTAAGGCCAAAGGAAGAATTAAGAAAATGTAATAAGGCATCAAGGATATATTAACACTGAGAAAATATTCCAGGTTCCTGTCTTTTACTGATAGTATGCTTCTGTGGCTACCAATCTATTTTGATTAGAAAATTTGAAGCTCTTGCTTATTGTGTGTAAAATGAATCTGGGGCAATGTGAGAAGATCATTCTTGGTGACAAGAGCAAAGCATCATCATACAGTGATGCTTTCAAGGGGAAATGGAAGCTATGAACTTTATGCAGGAGGGTCTGTTTATATTTGTTTCTGGATGATGATGATCCACACAAGATATTTTACTATTAATAAATAATTCTCTGTGGTTTTTTTAATTTTTCTTTTATACAGATTTTAACACAGAGAGCTTGAACTTTAATTACAACTAGATTAGTATAAAGAAGAAAAGTTTACCTGATCTCAGAAATCCATTCCTTAGTTGGCTTTGCTTTCACTAATAGCTTTAAAATACTGTGGATTTTAGTGAAGTTACCTATTTAATCTATGTATATCTATGTGGGTAAATAAGCTTACTTACCTACATATACCCCTAAGTACATCAGTTTATACAATACATGTAATATGCATATATTTGTTCATGCATATATAATATATAGATGTGATTGTGTAGCTATAGAGATATTTTAACTTTCATTAAATTTGATTGAGTAAAAATGCTATTAACTGCATCCATTATTTCAATTCAAATAGAAAATGCAGTGCAAACCCCTAATTCCTTTAAAGTAGGGAAGAATGCATGTTTGGAATAGAAATATCAAAATGATGGACTTCACATTTGTTTGTTGTTTGTGTCATTGTTTTGTTGTTTTTTGTTTTTTTTTTTTTTGTCTTTGTCACTCTTTCTGTCTGAGTGTGACATGCTGGGGTAAGGAAAAATAAATACTTTTTTAATATTTCTTAATTTTATTTTATTGTAAGATAGGCAGGGTTTTGAATTTATTCCAATATTTATTTTATTTTTGGTAATAAAATTGTGATGGTGTATATATATTTTGGTCATAATCAGGTAAAAAAATATTATGACAGTTCCAACTAGAAATGTGTAAAAGAAAAAAATGGTTGCTTTTTTCCCACTATTATTTCTGAAATAATTATGAATCTCCAATTAAAAAATAGCTGAATAATTTTTTACATCAAATTGTAGTACTATCAGAAAATGCAACCTTAGGAAAACACAGTCCAAATAAAACACAAATTTTATCACAGAAGCTGAGTTTGGTCATAGTACCATGGTTTGAAGTGGATATCACACTGAACCAACTTCATCGTATTTAACCCCACATGAAACAAAGCAGTTCTTTTATTAGTCATTTGAGATTCTATTAGCTCCCTTGACTTCAGTGGGAGCTGACTGTATCTCAGTGAAGTAATTATCCTCACTCACCTAAAAAGAACAGAAGCAACTGACTGGGGAGAGGTGCTGCAGAAGAGGCTCAGCATTACTCACACAGCAGGAGTGTGGATGAAAGACACCAGGAACCATCACAAGCCACTCAGCCACCAGGTCAAGATAAGAGAAGAAAAACTGTTGGCAGTAATTCCACCTTTCCCTGAGGAAAAAAAAAAAAAAAAAAAAAAAAAAGCAGCCCTAGATAGCTTTTAGGAAGGATGACAAAAACTTGGTGAAGACTGTAGAACACCTGCACTTAAACTACAGAGAAAAGGAAAAGCTCAGTATGTGTTCAAACCAAGGGATAATATACTGCCTCAGGGTATCGTGCCTGTAAACTGCACAATAATGCTGCTGGGTATGTAGATACGTTATTTTAAATACAACATGGAAAAAAGGCTGAAAATGAGATTGTCATGCTGTATATTTTAAGGGAGAACTGTAATCTGTAAAATGTGTGCAAAAAATAGTGTATAATCTATAGAAGTTTCTAGAGAAAAAAAGGGTTTTGTTTTCATGCCTGAAGGATTTATTCCTACACATTCTGAAGAAAATATTGTGATATAACCATAAAGAAAATTTACAGTTAAATAGATATTGATAATTTCTCTTTAGGAAACATCCATCTGAAAACCTATTGGATAATCAGCATGATAATTTTTATTACAAGTTAATAAAATCTCCTTAATCTTGTGAAGAGTAAAACAAAGAAACTAATCTAGTATAAAAATTATTCTGAAACATCACTAATTACACAGAATTTTACACAGAACATAACAGTGATGCCATAATGATTACAAAAGGAAATGCCATGTCCTGCTCTGAGTGGGAATGACATCTTTCTCCAGCAAAAGCTGGAGCTGTTTTGAAAAGAACTTTGCAGAGAAGAACCTGTGCGTATTGGTGAACGATATGTTGAACATGAGCCAGAAATGTTTCTTCCTGGGAAAGAGCCAAATGTCTCCCTGGCTACCACAGGCACAGTGCTCCCAGCAGATTGACAAAAGTGATCCTTCCCCTCTGCTCAGCCCCAAGGACACACATCTGGACTGCTGGGTTCAGTCCTGGGCTCCTTGGTATAGGAAGGACATGGAAAAAATGAAGTGTGTGCAGCTAAAGGCTACAAGAATGATCAAGTGTGGCAACTGAGCTAGCTGGGATGCATAATACTTTAGCCCAGGTAGCTTGTGCAGAAACGATAAACCTGAGACCATGGGAGGTGGGATGTGGACATTAGGATGCTAATGGCACCATTCCAAAATAGGTCATGTCTCCAGTTCATGTTCTTTGTTGTTTTGGGACCTTTGACATATAAAGTCATGTTCCTATCTCACGTTTGAGATTGGACCCTTGCCCCCAGATAACCTTATACATTGTTAAGTTAGCCGGCCCCAGGTCTTTGACTGTTGCTCTTTGGACCATGTGGTCTCTGCATTTGTTTTTTTTACAACCATTAAAGGTCTATTTTTGGGCAACTCCACTGTTCTCCTCTATTTTCCCCAGGCTCTGCCCAGATAGACTGGACCCGGTGTCACAGTGCTGACTGGGATAATCAAGGGCCCAGGGCATCTGACAGGGGAGCCAGGCTGAAACAGTGGGACTGTTCAGCACTGAGAAGAGAAGACTCAGGAAGATCTCAGAAATGTGTAAAAATACCTGTTAGGAGAGAATAAAAATACGTATGTCCCTACTAGGGTTTGTGATACAGCTGAAAAAGATTGACAGGTTGTTTCCTCTATAAAGGAGTACATTTAGCTTGCAACAAAACCACTCTGCAAGTTAAACCTATGGAAATCACAAATGTATTTATGCAAAAACAAAGATACATGTCCAAATTAAAAAAAAAAAAACAAAACAAACAAACAAACAAAAAAACCAGTATAAATGCATTTTTTATCTGTTATCTTGCATGTTTTATCTTATAATCTGGGGTGAACATCAACATTTAATAATCATTGGAAAATGCAGAACACAAAGCTCATTTGTCACAGAAAATTTGTCACTGCCAGAAAAAGGCATCAGTATGGAACAATCCAAAATCATCTGAGAAAAATCTTAGTTGAAAAACAACAAATGACACTTTCACCAAGGAAAATCAGACAAAATATCACTCCTCATATGGGAAGACAGAACAGGAGCACATGTGCATTCAGTGTGTGATCCAAAGATGACTAAGCTGTCAGCAAGCTAGGACTAAATACCCAAAGCATGGCTTCATGCTGAGAACAATCTAACCTTGAGACAAAATCATCCTGCTAATCACTGAAATATTACCAATGATTAATTACCTAATTACTTGAGAACATGTAGCTAATCCATAGCCAAAAGGCAAGGAAGCCTGTTCCTTCCTCACATTTGGCCTTTCTCAGTCCATGACTGTGCCTGACAACTGTAGCGTATTCCATGACTACGCCAAGGAGAATGGATGGAAAGTCCACCTGCTGCTCCCATATATCATCTTCCTGCCTGTCTACCCCACTCTCCTGAGGTACACAGTGCTGGACTGTACACATTTACCTAGGAGATGAAGGTGATATCAGATGCAAAGCTAAGCTGAGGATAAGGGTTGGACAAAAAGCAGAGAACCAATCCTGCTACCAAAATTATTCCACCACCATCATCAATCTGCTGTCAAAGGCAATACAATATAGAAATGCCAGTGATGATGTTGAACACCTTCTGGATTTCTGACCTCAGTGTATGCTGAATACTGCTGATGGTTCATTACACCCAGACAATGTGGGCAAAGCAACTTACTTTAAAATTAGTTCATACACCTTTGCCAATTCCCAGGCTGTTGTGTCTTATAGTTCAGACTATAAATGACTTTGTGGCAGCAGCTATCTTTTATTATATTTCCCTGAAATGCTAAACACAATGGGGTCCCCAGCATTTAGGAGTTCCAACAATGAAAAATAAAAGTTAATACACATTCTTTTATTTCACTTTTTCTTCCAACCACTTTTTTCAAAAATACAGTAAGATTAAAAACTACGAAAGGAAATATCTGTCACGTGCTTAAAACATCCTTATGTGACCAAAGCTGAAGGAACACAATTTGATACAGAAGGTCTTGAAGGTGCTTCTGCATGGTCGTTTCAATAGTAGATTTTTTCTGATTGCTTACACCTCTCTCTCCCTTTCCCATTCTCTCTGCAGTCTCCAGAATGACAGAAGATTCAGTGGCTGCAGCAGCTGGAGTATCTGAAAGTTCTGTATGATGTTTCATTTATACTCTTATTAAAAAGCATTGCTCTGATGAGTTGACTTTGGCTGGATGCCAGGCGGCTACCAAGCTGCTTTATCATGCCCCTCTTCAGCAGGGCAGGATGGAAAAAAAAAAAAAATCATGGGTCAAAGTAAAGGAAATTTAATGAAGTGGAAGCAAAATTTGTTTATGCAGAAATGAAGGAAAACAATAGATTTACTTTCTACTTCCATTAACAGGTGTTGTGAGTCTGCTTCTTAGGAAGTAGGATTTCAGTATCTCCAGTGGTATCAAAGTGGTATCTCCAGAAGAAAAATAACAGATGCTCCTACCCTTCCTCCTTCTTTCTCTTAATTTTCATATCTGAGCAGATGTCATATGGAATGGAACTTTGGTCAATTTGAATCAACTGTACTGGCCACATACCCTCCCAACATCTTGTCCACACCAAGCCTATTGGTAAGGGAGGAATGTTGGAGAGACAGCTCTGATGCTGTTGAGCACTGCCCAGAAGTTGCAAAAACACTGGTATCTTATCAGCTCTTTTCTAACTATTAATGCAAAGCACAACACTATGAGGGTTGCTGTGAGGAATATTATCTCTGCCAGACCAAATACAACTGCTTATTCAATGTTTTCCCTTTCAAACTCTCTCAAATTTTAACTCAAAAATTTTTAAAGAACTACCAATTGTAGGGAAATAACCCCATAAAATCTTTTGATATTCTTTAGGAGAGACTCAAGTTTACCACAGAGCCCAAGCTGTCATATGTGGGTGGATGTCTTTTTGTGCTGGTCAAGTACAGTGTGCTGGAAAGGCTAAACCATTGACACATTTGGATTCACAGATATAAGTTTCTCTGGAATACTGAGGAGAAGAAAAGAGGCAACATGAAAAAGTATAAAAAGAGCTCCACTCTGAAAATATAGGAAATTAGTAATAATATAGAGATATAGCACAGGTAGGATATGCAGGAAGCCCAGCTTTATACCAATTACTTCAATTACTTGTGCTACAATCTTCAGCCTACTCATCTTGAAAGCTGAAGAAAATTTCTGTATATATAGCTAACACAACTATAAATTCAACTAAATCTGAAGGTAATATCTTTGTTTTTTTAATCCCTAACTAAATCAGAGAAAGTTTTCTGTGCGGCTTTTTTTTTTTTTTAATGAAAATCTTCTTTTGACAGGATGTAGGTTTGAAAAAATGGTTTAATTTATTTGATTGCCTCTATTTTTAATTAAAGGAAGTTTGAATCTCTTGGTTGTTTTTGGTTGTAATTTGTNAGAGAAGAATATTATATTTCCCCCTCTTTTCTCCCCTAGGGAGAACTATGGTCAGAACTCAGTATCCTGAGCTAGCTGTCAGAGATATGCTGCCAATATTAAATAACTGTGATGTAATCCACTCTAGTCCCAGAAACTCACAAATTACAAACATCTGAACTACTTCCAGGAGTCAGGAAAGTAATTTGCCAAATTTTGCTTGTTCTTTTCTCTGCTGGGAACAAGGTGACCAACACAACCAAATACCAGCCCATGGCAAAGACATATTTAGCTTCTTCTGTTAATCTAAGGAATTACAGTCCAAAGATTTTTTTTTTTTT
>VWYO01022683.1:7944-23655 GCA_013400275.1 Rhadina sibilatrix | reverse complement strand
GAAAATCTTCTTTTGACAGGATGTAGGTTTGAAAAAATGGTTTAATTTATTTGATTGCCTCTATTTTTAATTAAAGGAAGTTTGAATCTCTTGGTTGTTTTTGGTTGTAATTTGTTTACTTGCTTGGGGTCATTTTTTGGAGGGGGTTTTTTTTGGTTGGTTTGTTGGGGGTGTTGTGTGTGTTTGATTTTATTTGGGTTTTCAAAAGAGAAATTATTAAAAGATGGAAAACCACATGGTCTTTATAGAAATGCAAGTGCAGTCTGATTTGAGCAGGTAACAGAANACGAGACGAGACGAGACGAGACGAGACGAGACGAGAAGAGAAGAGAAGAGAAGAGAAGAGAAGAGAAGAGAAGAGAAGAGAAGAGAAGAGAAGAGAGAAGAATATTATATTTCCCCCTCTTTTCTCCCCTAGGGAGAACTATGGTCAGAACTCAGTATCCTGAGCTAGCTGTCAGAGATATGCTGCCAATATTAAATAACTGTGATGTAATCCACTCTAGTCCCAGAAACTCACAAATTACAAACATCTGAACTACTTCCAGGAGTCAGGAAAGTAATTTGCCAAATTTTGCTTGTTCTTTTCTCTGCTGGGAACAAGGTGACCAACACAACCAAATACCAGCCCATGGCAAAGACATATTTAGCTTCTTCTGTTAATCTAAGGAATTACAGTCCAAAGATTTTTTTTTTTTTGACATGCAAGTCTGTTATCAAAAATAATTTCTTAGAGTTGTGCACAGCCATAAGGAGCTTAAATAAATACTCCAATACTCTTGAAGTTAAATGTTAAAGATACCTGACAGGGAACAATTATTCCTATGCTTCCTAGGATTTATCAGTCTTACCTTCAGGTAATATGAAAGTTTACTGCAATTTATTTAAAGTAGACAAAAATAGGTGCATGCATTTCTATATTGTTTTTCTTACTATTTCACTTTTTTTCTATTTGTATTTCACATTCCTCTTCATTGAAGACAAGGTGAGTATTTGTTTTGTCAAGGCCATTTTCCTTGACACCGGTATTTGGTTCACAAAATGAGAGTGCTCAAAGCATTTATGATGTGAGCCAGATGCTAAAAAAATCAAGATGATGCTGTGAATTTTTCCAAGATTCTGTATTCTATGCAGCAGCCAATCTCTATCTTAATAACCTTCCAGGATTTCTGCTAAGCCTCAAATCCCTTCTCAATAAGGGTGCTTATACAAAACCTCAGCAGTCACTTTAGTGTTTCAGCTTAGAGCATACAAAACCTTATGTGCAAATCCATGTACAGTTTTTACTGCCATTCATTGGCTTTCTTTCCCTGGCACCATTATCTCTAAAAGAAAGTGCCTGAACTGTTTTCTGTTTACATCTCCCAGATCAAGACAGTCTATTTCACACACAAAGCCAGCTGAATACCACAGGAGTCACTTAGCAGTAGCAGAATGGCCTGATTTGGATCTCTGCCTGCCTCAAGACACATAATTTAATTTCATAATTTGAATTTTTCACCAGACAGGCCATCTGTAAGGAACAGACCATCAAAGGGAGTACTATCGTGCTGAAATTAAAGAACTCAAAATGCATGCTGAAGTTACTTGCTTTTTAGATACAAATATAAGGATTTGCACTGAATGTATGTTATAAGTAGTGTGTGTTCCTATAATATATTTAAAGAGAGAAAATGAGACATTATTATGAGCTTATTTATATAAATATGTAAAATGTGTATTTTATTTCCATAAATTTAACTTTTAGTTGTTTCTCTGCCTTTATGCAGTAGTTGTTGCAGTCACACTTTTTAATTTAGAGCAGTCTTTTACAGTTAGCTCTCTAGTAATCTTCATCAATAATAAAAGCAGCTTTAAAGAAGATCTTATGCTCTTTTGGAAAATATTGTGCTGAGATAGCACTGTGTATTGACCTATGGTTGAAGTTAGAATTGAAAACTATGGTTTGGGTTTTCTGATTCATCTCCCTCCACTCCATAAACCTGACAGCTGTGTTTGGAGGTTCATGTTGAGTTCTCATCAATGCTTTGTGGACAACCACAGCTATGACAACTTCCAAATTTTTCATTCTATAGGACTCAGGATTAGGTAGGCGATCCTCAGAAAAGCCAAACTTCAAGGTAAGTAGTCTCTCCTTTCCTAAGTGATTTTAGAATCCTTAAATCATCTTCTAGCTCAGCAGGATTGTGAAACCATTGTGAAAGCCTATTATTCATTCTGTGAATGCCTTTTCCTTCTAACTGTATGCTCTCAACCTGAACTGTTCTTATACTTTTTTATTTTACATTGTGCACCTGTCTGGTGCATAAAATTATCATCCATCCTGACATTATCTATATCTTTTAAACATTTTATATTTCCATTAAGACATAACATCTTACATTTTGTCCCTTGAGCAGTATCAATACAGATTATGTTGAATTTCTAATCTGAAATTATTCTTGAAGAAGCACAAAAGAAGAAAATATTTTGCACCCACATCTCAGTGTTAAAGGGGAAAATTTACTGTCATGCAAAAAATTAGGAAAGGGAGTTCTCCTTGCTTTCTGAGTTATCTGCAAATGCAGCAGACCTGGGGGCCACTAGGCTTCCCCATGTTTGTTGGTATATTATCTTTCTGGATCCCTGGGAAACTTTCACAGATAATATTTTAGGGTAACCAATTTGACATGATAAGTCTGGCAAGGTACCAGATGCACAAACAGCATGTCTACACTATAAGTCTGGTCACAATAGCAATCCCAGATGCACAAATAGTGTGAGTTGAACTATAAGTCTGGGAGCATTTAATAAGCTATCAGATGCACAGTGTGATTTATTGATTGTGGTGACAGAAGATTCAGAAATTGCTGTTGATAAGTATATTGGTATCAGAAAGCATAGGCAATAGTATCACCATGGAATAAAGATGGATTATTTATTCCACTGGGATATTTTCACTGGTATTAATTCTTTATTTTTAATATCGTTCCCTGGCTCTCTTTTTCCAGAATATTCTATAAATGCAACAGAGAGCAACCTGCTGAACAGCAGATGCAAGAACAGGCAACAAGTAGAGGAAACATAAGGAATACCAACAGATTTTTTTAATATCTTAAATACCATATACCTAGGTATACCCTGGTGCAGGTCGCCTAGGAGATCAATATTTTCCAGGGTCCTTTAAATTGTTTAGAAAGTCTAGCATACCTTACATAGTATACTCATTAATTGAGTTAATAATTACCTTTGCTTTATATTATAACCTAATTAGCTAAGCTTTAGTAGATCAAAATCAAAAACCACCAACCTTTTAACTACAGGATACAAAAAATAATAAAACATGTACAACCATATGTCTGTAAGGTAGATGCTGTATGTCAGATAAATATGCAATCTCTAACTATTGGTGGTGACCATGAAGGCCATACAGCAAATAGAATCATGAAAATGGCTCATGTCATCTAAAAATAGCCATATAGGGCTCAATTAAGTTGGCAAAGGTGAATTCTGTAGTGACCCTTGAGGCAGAAGCCGGATAAGTGGCAACATGATCAAGTTTGAGGCAACCTAGAAAAAGAATATATTTATATGGTAAATGTGAATGGGACTTAAAAGACACTGTCAGTCTTATCTGTTTAACACAGTCATGATACAGCAGGGGATCCTAAGGATCTTAAACATAATACTTTGGGAACATAATTTCAGATGCCTACCACAATCTCAGGACATAAACTTTTGAGTAGTCAGATGTTGAAAGTAAGCAGCTAATATGAAAGGGATGTGCTTTAATGTCACCTAATTTTTTTGATCCTCTGTGAATCAAAATTTTCAATTCTAATCTTAGACATTCTGAGCTCATAAAAACTGAACCTACCAAGCTGATTGATGAAATACATGGCAGAAAAGTAACAAAAGCTATTTTTTAGATTTCATGAAGTAACAAAAGAGTAATTGAACAAGGTGAAACATCATTTCTGTAGAATATATTGTGCATCGACTAAAAATAGGACTTCTGTTGCTTTTTAATGATTTCTAGTCTAAACAGAGGAAACAAAAAAAAAAGGATTTTATTGAACTGATGACTAAACCCAATTGCCAATATTTGATTAAAATTTTAGAAATTAATTAGCCACATAACTGTTTTAATGAAATTTACCTCTGATATGACTTATGGTATATAAATCAGAAACAGTAAACACATTAGAATTCACCATAAATGAGAAAACTGAATCAACTGGAATCAAAATTCTGGTCAATGTATTTTATCATGGTTTACTTTCCTCCTCTGTATATTGCTTAGCATCTACTTATGATCATATATATTGAAGTCAAAATTGGCACACATAAAATATGTTGAATAGCAACTGAAATATAGTTTATTTTTTAAAAGTGTTACCTCAAAAGCCTGTTAATATTATGTAGTACATGAAATAAATCTAAACATTGTAGTCTACTATTTATGCTAAATAATATAGTGCTAAAATTCTAAGAAAAATAATCACTCACTCTGTAGGTGCAAAATTATTGTTTTACTGCTGTGAGAAACTTATAAACAAAATAGATGAATGAAGAGAGAACAACCAGACCCAACAGGAAAACAAAAATCATTATGTTATTTTTCTGAGTTTTTCGTCTTCTAGGCTAAATTAAAGAGAAATATATATATACATATATATATATATATCTCAGGGAAAAAAAAAGTTAGTGACATTAATAGAAAATGACAATAGGAAGGGAAGAATTCATGAAAAAGAGGGAACCAAAGGAAAAATTTAAAAGTATTGACGAATATAGTAAAAGAGAACATTAATGTAGTAATGAAACAAGAACTGCATTTGCTGCAATTTCAGAAATGAATCCTAAAATACCTCACTGTACTAGTGGTTTCATTCACTGGTCTGACTTACATTTATTGCTAAAACTGACAATTTTTTGATTAGTATTTATCTTCAGACTGAGATACATAAGTCCATGTTTACAAACAGATGTCTTTACCTGCATAACACCATGTTATTTAGTTGTGTTATCACAGATGTGTGGTGGCATTTCATATGCCCAGGGTTGTATGAGGCTTTGAAATGTGGTTGCAGATAGGTTGCAGACTTCATAGGTTAAGTTCCTGATTACTCAGATTTTTTCTGTGTATTTTTCAGTGTGAGCTTCATCAGATCTGTCATAGAATTGTAGAATCATAAGATGATATTATCATAGAAATATGTAATATTTTAGGTTGGAAGGGATCTTTAAAGATGTCTAGTTCCAACCCCAGTGCCATGGCCAGGGACATTTTTTACTAAATTAGGTTTCTTAAAGTCCTATCAAACCATCCTTGAACACTTCCAGTAACGAGTCAATGATAATTTTTCTGGGTGACCTGTTTGAATCCAACCTAAACTTCCTGTCTTTAGGTTTCAAACCATTTTCCCTTTTCCGAGCACTCTAGGCCTTTGTACAAAGTCTCTCCATCTTTTTGCAAGCCTGCATATTAGAAAGCCACAGTAAGGAGCCTCTGGAGTCTTCTTTTCTCCAGACTGAACATCTCAATTCTCTCAGCCATTTTGCACAGGAGAGCTCTTTCAGCCCTATGATCATTTTTATAGTCTCCCTAGGGACCTGTTCTGACAGGTCCATGTGTTTTGCTTGCTGTGGAGCTCCAGAGCTGGATGAAGAACTACAGCTGTGGTCTCACAAGAACAAAGTGAGAAAAGGAGAATCACAGTTGGAGATTGCCCATATGTTTGTGCAGGACTTCATGTTTGGTCTTGCTGGATTTCACGTGATTCTAATGGCCCTAATCCTCAGGGCTGTCAAGACCTTTCCACATGATGCCCCTTCCCTCGAGCAAACAGACTGCACTGATTAGCTTGGTGCCTGCCACAAGCAAACTTGCTGAGGGTGTGCTCAATCCCACTGGCTGTGTCATTCCACTGAGTGTGGTGAATGCATTGGAAGTATTCAATCATTTTGACTATGCCTCTATTACCAGGTTATGAAATCTTAGTGTAAATGCATTAGTTTAGCTATAATCTTTTATAAGTAGTGAAGAGTTTAATTAGATTTAGACTGTTGGGTTTTGTTTGTGGTTTTCTAAGTTGCTAAGAATGATATATTGTCAGTAATGTGAAGAAATAGAGAATATCATTAACTGTTATTTAGTCAAAACTCACTGTATTCTGTCCAGTCTTTTTCATTCTTCAGAACTTAGCAAAATTTTAAAATTATTTTAATTGTCTGCCATTTATCAGTAACGTAATCCTGGCTTTCTCGTATCTATTTGAATTATTATTTTCCAAAATGTTTTATATTTATTTATTCATTAATTCTAATAAATAACTTAGTTGATCCAGGAATA
Organism: Rhadina sibilatrix; assembly: GCA_013400275.1. Lineage (NCBI taxonomy): Eukaryota > Metazoa > Chordata > Aves > Passeriformes > Phylloscopidae > Rhadina > Rhadina sibilatrix. The sequence goes on along the minus strand of VWYO01022683.1, from coordinate 17,321 downwards.
GCAGGTCTTTTTGATTATTTTTGTGTTTTAATGTTAGCCTCCATTAATGTGCTGATTAGCTATTGTGAGCTTAATTTTTGAGTAACATTCACTGAGGCATATATCTAGTCATTCACATAAATTTAATAGTGAAAGACATATATTTTAATTTATATTCTCAGTAAGGACTGTTTTGTTTAAAAAGTAAGGAACTTCTAAAAGAAGAATTTAATATATAAAAATTGAACCTTAAAGCATGCATCTTTTCATTTATGAAAAAATCCCCAAAACTAAGCAACAACAAAAACTAACAAGAAAAACAGGCTGAAAACACAACCCCTATCATTAACAATAGTATTGTCAATTACTAATTTCTAATTAGCCTGGTTGTACTGCACTGTAATTAGTATAAATGATCTGCACTACTGAACTTGCCAAACAAACTCCCTCTTCATCTTCTGTTGCCTCCAACAATTTTCTAAAAGCTTACATGGAATATTAGTAGGGATATTTTTAACATCTGTAATCAGGTTTTCATACTTTTCTACTGAGTAGTATTTTACATGAAAACTATTAAACACCAGATAAAAAATAGACTGATTAAAAATGTTTAAACAATTTGTATGGTGTCTGTTGTACAAAGAAATGTAGCTGAGTAGCAATTCGCTTCTTTTTAAAATTCTGCTGACATTGAGGTTAATGGGATTTCTTGGCTTAGACCAGAAGAAAACAGATATACCAAGATTGCAGGATATCATTGAATTGCTATGCATTTCAAAAGTTTTTCATTGCAGTATATAAATTGATGTATCAACAAATACTACCTTACATATAGTTTGATATTGAAAAAAAAACCAACCAAACTATATCAGGCTAAAACTTTATTGATGAAATCTGAATGGCTTTTGCATATATTTTAAAGCTCAGGCACTTCAATTAAATTTATAAAAAGGGGGGTTGATGGGTTGGCTTTGTTTTGATTTTATTTGTTTAATTCCATGGAGTCTGCAACACTGAAAGCATCCACACTGCCAAGTTCACCACTGAACTCTGTTCCTAAGAACCACATCTTCACATCTTTTAAGTACTTCCAGGGATGGTGACTCAACTGCTTGCTTGAGCAGCCTGTTCAAATGTTTGACAATCTTTTTGACAAAGAAATTTTCCTTAATATCCAATCTAAACCTTCTCTGATGCAAGTTGAGGTAATTTCTTCTTATCCTGTCAGTTTTAACCTGAGAGAGGAGACTGATCCCCACCTTGCTACACACTTCTCTCAGGTAGTCGTAGAGTAAAAAGATCTCCCCTGAGCCTTCTTTTGTCCCACGTAAACAGCCCTAGTTCCCTCAGTTGCTCGTCATTAGACTTGCGCTCCAGACCATCTCTGATGTCTTTCTCTGGATATGCTCCAGACCCTCAACGTCTTTCTTGAAGTGAGAGGCCCAGAACTGAACACAGGACTCAAAATGTGACCTCGTGTGTTCAAAGTACAAGGGGACAATTGCCGCCCTGGTTTGTGCCTGAGAAGTTTTGGTTTTATGAAATTCTTTTCCCAGGGAATTTTCTGTAAACCAGAGGCATGTTTTTGTAACTTAACTTTGTTTACATTCCTTTCCCTAAGAGGGACTTCTTCTTGATGTCCCTCTGGTCTGACCAANNTTCTTGATGCCCCTCTGGTCTGACCAATGTGATTGAAGAGGTTCGTCTTTGTCTCACCAATCCAACTGGTCTGTGTAAAATAGTATAAAAAGGGAGACACATCCCAAAAATAAAGCCTTCTGAAGTCAGAGTCTGTGTCGTCGTGGCGTACAACAGCGTCAGACAATCACTGCCTTGGTGGCCACATTATTTCTGATACAGGCCAGGAGGCCACTGGCTTCCTTGGCCACCTGGGCACATGCTGGCTCATGTTCAGGTGGCTATTGACTAACAACCATAAGGCCCTTTATGCTGAACAACTTTCCAGCCACTTTTTCTCCAGCCTGTTGCACTGCATGGGGTTGTGAGCTAAATGCAGGACCTGACACTTCACCTTGTAATTGGTCTCTGCCCATCAATCCAGCCTGTCCAGATCCCTTTGCAGAGACTTCCTACCATCAGGCAGATCAACATTCCCACCCAACCTGTTTCCATCTGCAAACTGAGGGTGCATTCAATTCTCTCCTCTAGATTATTGGTAAAGATTTTAAACATGTCTGGTCCCAATACTGAACCCCGAGGAACACCACTACTATCTGTCAACTGGATTTAACTCCATTGACTGCCACTCTCTGGGCCCAGCAGTTCAGACAGTTTTTAACCAGTGAAGAATCCACCTGTCTGTGCCACGGGCAGCCAGTTTCTCCAGCAGAATTCTATGGAGAATGGTGACTTTTCTGCTGGCTTGGTAGACAATATCCACAGTGGCACTCAAGATGAACTACTCCTATAACCTTTCCCAGAGTTCAGACTGACAGGCTTGTTTGCTAGATACACCTTCCAGAACTTACTGCAGATGAGCCTCACATTTGTTAACCTCCAGACTACCAGGATATCCCTGGTTAACCAGGACTGCAGGTAAATGATGGAAAGTGGCTTGGTGAGTTCTTCCACCAGCTCCATCAGTAACCTTGGGTGGATCCCATCTGGTCCCATAAGCTTGTGTATGTCCAAAAGGCATAGAAAGTCACTGATCATTTCCCTTGGATTATGGGGGCTTCCTTCTGCTCTCCATTCCTGTCATTTCATTCAGGAGGCTGGGTAACCCCCCAAAAAATTGATCTTACTACTAAAGACTGAGGCAAAAAGAAATTAATCTGTCTTTTCCCCATTCTTTGTCCTTATGTTTCTTACAGCATCCAAAAAAGAATGAAGATTGTCCATAATCCTTTATTTATTAATATACTTAGAGAAAATAATTTTATTGTCTTTCATAGCAGTACATAGGTGGAGTTCTAGCTGAGCTTTGGCTCTTCTAATTGTGTCCTGGCATATCCTCACCTTATAGTACTCCTTAGTGTCCGCCTTCTTCCAAAGTTCATAAAAGTCTCCTTTTTCCCTGGGCTGGAACCAAATTTGTTCAACCAAACAGATCTTTCCCAATGGTTCCTATTTCGGCACATTGGGACAGCCTACTGCTGCAGTATTTAGGATAATTTTTGTCCTGCATGGTAGATTTAGGAGAAATATATATTTATAAGGGTTTTTTGTTTGTTCGTTTTAGAGGGTGTTGAGCACTTAATTTTAGTAGGAGATAAGCATACAGGAGAATGGAGAAATCATATAACTTTTTGACGTAATTAGTATCTATCTATCTATCTATCTATCTATCTATCTATCTATCTATCTATCTTCAGGTATCTATCTTGACACCACGAACTCTGACGCTAGCTGTTTGGGGTTTTTTTGTATAGTACTGCTCTCATATTTAAATTATTCACTTTAAATGTGACCTGTACACTTACTCAAAAGATGGAAAGAAATATTTTTTGTTCATGAATAAAATTCTAGACATACATTATATCTGCAGATTAGTAGTAAATTGAGGAAAAATTGTTTACCCTTAAGGTGTAATGAAAGAGCAATGAGATGCCTAAATATAATTGACTATTTTAGGTGATGCAGGACACACAACAAAAGCCTAGGGCTGGAGAGTGGGATACAGGACTGGGTGAGACTGGGATTTGTTTTCTGGAGCAGCAGCTCAGGGCGAGGTAGGATACCCCAGAGTATCTTCAGAGTAACTGTCACTTTTACTTAGTCCACTGAATTCTTCTCCTAGACTGTTTGTCTGTGGTTTAGAAGCAGTAGGTTTCTTTTTTCATTTGAACATTGAGAATCAAAGGTGACTTGAAAAAATTATGGGTATATTATATTTCTGCTTCCCAACATGTGAGCCTTTGATAGCAGTTACCAGTAAACAGGTATAAATGAGCTTTAATGCTCCAGCTGGCAACACCTGACCCTTCAGATGGTTGTATAATATGCTTTCAAATAATTTCCATAGGGCTATGGTTTGAAAGGGAGGTTTACCATGGCCCGATAGCAACTTATGATTTATAAATTTCTCTGAACAGGATTTACAAGGAAATTGGATACCATTATAAAGCAGCTGTTTTTACCAGGTCTGACCTTGGTCAGAGTGGCTTCAGACTGTTAATGATTTTGTTTGCCTCTCTCCCGTAAATTGCTTGTAAATTACTTTGTGAGGAAAAATTGCTTTAAAATAGATACTGATGATAACATGCTGCAAGTTGCTAGCATGTTTGCTGACCACAAATCATACAAGGTGTTTAATATAATTCTTGAGTGAACACAGAGAACCAAATAGTAAAGATAAAGCTATGAAACACAAAAATCTTTCTTTTTGTATATATTTTGTAGGGAAAAATATCAATTGTCATGAGACTACCTTTGAGTATTAGACTACTAATACTATTAATTGGACTATAATACTATTGTAGTCCAATGTCTAAATAAAAAATGAATATATGATAACATCTTCTGATGCAGCAAAAAATTATGAGAGCATTTTTCTTTAAGTCAAAGCTTTAATTTCTGAGAAGAGTGTTATAATTTCCAATATATAACTGCTATCAAGAACAATTTTAAGTATAAAAATTCTAGACTTACACAAAGCAGATGGTATTATTTTGGTTTAACATGAATAATTATTTTTTATTCTATTTCTTCTAAAATCCTTCTCGATATTTCATTTTTGCATAACTGGAGAGATAGACACAGTTCCTGTAGACGCAGACACATGTAGTTATTAGGTCATACAAATAATAAGAGTATATTTGTTAAAAATAGCTTTATGATTGTCACAATTCTTCAAGAGATAGTCTTTACAATATTTTATTTAAGTCAGGGATTTCCACTGACAAAAGTAATGCAAAGGCTAATTTTAAGTAGAAATTCCAGTATTTCAACTTTCTAGTCACTACTCCTTTTTTGAGAGGGGTGAAACTTGAGATCACCAGGAGATAAGACACTAAATTTCCATGAGAACTCACAATTTTGCAGAATTACTCTTTCTTCAATTATTTCTGGATTCTCAAACTTACATGCATTTATACACTGAATGATTGAATTAACATTAAAATGCCAGGAAGATATAATTAAAATACTGTATACTGTGTACTTTATACTCATACTGTGGCTTTGGCTAAGGCTGGACTTTCAACTGCAAATTTTTCAGCATTTACTCACCAAGTCAAAATTTAAATTAAACTGAAAGAAAACAGTTGCTTTAGTTTAATCTGTTCTGTATTCTATTTTCTAATCAGAATAATGCAGCTTTATGTCGTGTAACAACTGACAAACTTTTTTTCCAGTAAAATTCATGGAACTCTCTGTTTCCAATACTGGGCCAGAGTTTTGTGTGCCTGATGTTATTAGTACGCTTTCCAACAAATCTTGCTGAAACCTCCAGCCACAAACAAAATGAGACATTATTTTGTCCCAAATAATTGGCTCCAAATTCTACTTATTTCATTTTTATGCTTGCAAATCATAGTAGGTTCCAAAAAGTGAATAAATGGTTTTACTTTCTTCAACCTTTGCCTCATAAAAGTAAGTCAAAACTGTATTATGTGAAAAATTGCTTGAGCTGACCTAGCTGCAGTTGGGCAAATATTCACATGGAGAATATAAGGGCTTGAACTAATTCTCTTCAAAAAACAAGCTTTCATCAGGCCCCCAAAAGGTTTCGGTTAAGCATTGTCTAAAGGATTTAAATTGACATCATATTCAACTAAACATTACTATCTAAATTGCTAACTGTTATCCTTTCTATCATGTATTCTTTCCTTCGCTTACCTTTCTCTCAATCACAGTTATACATGATTATGCCTTCTCTCTCAAGGTATATGGGTCTCTCTTTACTGTTATTGTCATTTCTGAATAAATGCTCCAAATAATAATTTTAAATAGCGTCTTTGATAATTTTCTCCTCTTCACATGTCTTAAAAGGAAAAGCATGCAGCAATCAGAGCCACATGCAAACTCATATTTATGTCCAAAAAAGTGGTTCTCTTCCTCTCTGTTTTTGACAGCTGGCAGGAGGCAGTGCTTCATACTGAATGGTCACCACTGTCTTTGGGAAGGGTCTCCTGTATTCTTTGTTAATGAAGTTTTCAAGCCAAAACTTGTTTTGATTTCCAGATTATTTATTCTGTCATGGGAGAATAGAAAATGGTTTAATTTCATTTTTATTCTTGCTTTGCTATATTTCCTCGCAGTTGTTGCAAAGAAGCAGAACACATTATGGTATATGCTATCCTTCTTTTCTACCCTTGCTTCAGTAGGAGGGCAGTACAGAGTTTAATTGAATGTAACACAGTTTTCAAAATGGCAAGCAAGTAAATGTTGGCAATAGCTTGCAAACATATGGAGCAAAGAGAATATAAAAGAATATTCTCCTTTGGCTCTATTTCTGTGCTCTCCTAAAGAATATTTGGGCTTCATAAAGCCTCCTTTATCTCACAAAGAGACAATGAACTGTTACCTTAACATCACAAATAACCTTTGATTATATTTTTCTTTTATTTTTCAAAATTATAGTCATTCCATTTACTGAATCTAAAATCACACATCATCACTAAAGAGGTTTTCAATTTTTTACTTTGAACATTTGCACTTTTTAAACACTGTATTTTTTTTACATTTTCCATATTACTTCCCATGCTACTGAAAAAAGAATGGTTCATATTCTATGTCCTAAACTATGAATAAAATAGTATATTGTCTCAGAATAGTAATTTACATATCCAATTTTTTCAATATTTTTAAAGGAACTAGTTTCAAAAGTAAGAGAAACCATTGGTGGCCTTAAGTGATGAGATATTTTCAGCACAAAAGATAGAAACATCTCCTTGCAATCAGCCTCCTTGCAGGACAATGCAGAACGCTTCATCTCATGCATGAAATGTCACTGATCCGTCCATCTCTCATTCACAGGTCTGCTTTGAAGACACTGTATCAGTAAGCCTATTCCAAATTTTTATAATCACACTCTCCAATGTATGTCCTTTCTATTTGTACTTGATTGCAAGTTCATAGAAATAAAAGAAAATGTGTTATTGATAAACATGTAGTCCAAATAATTCATGCAATGTCAATTTCTTATTTTTCATTTATTTTTTCTGTCTTCAAGTGTGATTTAAAATACCTCCAATCTAGAGCTTGCTTGGTTGGTTTTGGAGAAACAGGGCAGAGTGAGAAGCAATGTGTTTAAATTAAATTGGTTTTGATATTTTTTAAATCAAAATAATGTTTTGATTACTTGAAAATTCTTAAACTCTTACATTTCTGTATCACCCATAAAATCATGTGCAATATTCAGTAGCTATGGATAAAATAAATTTGTCTGTTTTCATATATGAAGGCAGAATGGCATGAATATTTTGATTTTGGAACACTGAGTGTCATTCTTTGTCAGGGAATTTTTTTAGACACATGTAGGTCATGCAGATAGCAAGACTATAAGATTATATTTGTTTAAAATAGCTTTATGATTCTCACAACTCTTCAAGAGTTAGTCTTTATGATATTTTATTTAAGTCAGGGATTTCCACTGACAAAAGTAATACAAGGGGTAATTGTTACAAAGACAACATCTCAAGTTAAATAATTAACTTTTTAGGGTTAGGAGTAGGGTTATGGTTAAATAAATTAATAATAAATAATTAAATAATTTCATATTAGTTAGATTCACAAGGAAGAAGATGCTCCTAATGATAAAAAATAGTCTGCTTTTAAACTGTCATTTGAACAAGATATTTACTATCAAAAAACATGTATTCTTTTGTGTATGCTTTGCTTTAAACCCCAAAATTAACTAAATTCAACAGAATGGGTAGTACAAAAAATTATTAGTGTAATAATGTGTAGTGGTTTCATGTTTGTCAATTTCTTTTTCTCAAAATTAGTGTAGTGGTTTGAGTACCTACTAGAATTATTTACTCTTTTTCTGCTGTGAGAAAGGNAAAATTAGTGTAGTGGTTTGAGTACCTACTAGAATTATTTACTCTTTTTCTGCTGTAAGAAAGGATTAGGAGAAAAGCAAAGTAGGCTCAAAACTTAAAAGGTATAAGGACAGGTTTATTAACAAAACGACAAGAAAGAAAAATTAGTAGAGAATCAAAATGAAACGTTTGAAACACTTCTCCCCCCTACAATTGTTCACTTTCCATCTGACAACATAAAGAGAGAAAACCTGGGATTTTTAGTCAGTTTTACCACTTAAAAATAATCTTTCATCAGTTCTTAGGCAGAGGAGCCTCTCTTAGAAATCCCACGGAGACATCACAACAGTTCAGGAACAAGAAACAGTTCTCTCGTGGCTCCCACGTCACAAATCTGCAGCTGCCTGGAAACTCAGCAAACCATGAAGTCCCCCCCATTTGGCAGCCTTGCCACAGCGGCACTCATGGGCATATCAGCTTATTAGGTTACAGTTTAAGGATGACTGTTCTAGTATAAAACAAAGCTTTTATTTATCCATGTCTAAAATCATCTTCATCTCAAGCAACAGAGGTCTTCCCTGGGGGCAGAGGGTTTCGTATCTCTTTTTCTCCTTCTTCCTCTTTTCAAAATTCTCCATTAGATCACAACTACATCAGTCCACGGCTATGACTAAAACTTTACATCGCCCCAGAAAGCACTCTCTAAGTTACAGGGATATTTTAGTCCATTCTCCATGGCCTCACAAGAGAAATCCAGCCCAAACTAGGCAACTCCTCAATCCTCCTCCCATCTAGGACTTTTACTCTCTCTTTTTACTCTCTTCACTGACTTCAATCTCATGCTGTGTCTCTCCACGTCTCACTCTGTCCATTTCCTCTCACTTGGGGAGAGGGGTAATGTCCTCAGGTCTCATTTGTTCAGTGAAAGAGTTATTATCGTGCCTAGGTCTCTCCCTCTCGGGCTGCGGCTGGCGGTGTTGCATTTCAAAGCTGTGCTGAGCTGAGCTGGGTCTCGGTAGCATCACGCTGAGAGGCTGGAGCAGCCTGGAGAAGGGCGGCCACGGCAGGCTGATGGAAGCTTACCGCGCCCCTAGGTGGCAATGGGGTGGACCTGACCCAGCCCGGGCCTGGAGCCGCTCGCAGGGGCCCGGCACACGGCTCCCTTGGCGCAGGCCGGCTCAGGGCAGGGCTTCGGGCCGGCTGGGTGTGTGCAGTTTGAACATTACCGACCAGCTTGGCCCGCTGCACCGACGGGGGCAGGCCAGCTGTTACCTGTTGCCAGAAGGAACAAGAGGGCTTATCCTGAGATTTCTCTGATTTTAACCCCGTGTCTTCACAGAGGCGTATCACCTTTCTGACGGCTGTGATAAATGCCAATCACTCACTTTTAGAAATTTATGAGAATTTAATAAAGAATAAAAAATTGGTTACAAAAAGAAAATTAATACAAAT
>VWYO01022681.1:0-16538 GCA_013400275.1 Rhadina sibilatrix | reverse complement strand
AAAAAAAAAGGAAAAAAAAAAGAGAGAAAATATTACTCTATGGCACTTGCTGGCTTCTTTAAATTGAAATGTCACATGAAATAATTTCATTTTGACAGCTTTTAAGGGATTCAAAGCAGCATTTCCAGATTCACATGCCAAACCGTGTTTCTGCAGGAAAGCTTTTTCCTTCCCTCTTGGTTCCTTGCCTGTTTAGCTCCTGGCAGCTCACCTGGTGGGCTGAAAGCCTGTGGGTGACCTGGAACACTAAGCAGGAGCTCCTGACATCGCCAGCTCCCAGGCAGCCTGCCAGGTGAGCAGCTCCAAACCAAAACATCCTTTTCTTTTCCCAGAGAGTTTCAAAACACTTGGGGATCTCAAAGAAAATGCATTTGAAAACACAGTCTTCCACAAAACAGAATTACTTTTCTCCAGTTTTATCTGCCTAGTATTTTTTTTATTATTATTTTTAATAAGAATCCATTAAATATTTCAAAACTACGGAGTTTGCCCTTTCCCATTCAGTGCACTTCAAAGTTCTAAGAGGTACCACAACAAATTCACATTTGAAGTGTTGCAAAAGGAGAGCATATTTGTCTGGGATTGCAAATTATTTTACTTTACTGGGGCCTGTGTTTAATAAACATTAATAACATATTAACTAAATTGCAGGTTTCTCCAGAGGCATTGTGAGGCACACTAAATCTATGCCAATTCAGAAGGCAGTCACTGTTTCTGCAGGTGTAGACTGCTACAGCAGTTACCAGCCTGTGTTTGCCTCTCAGAACATTGCAAATTAGAAGCAAACATGCTGAAATGAGCAGAGCTAACCGAGAGAAACATGCATTAAAAATAAAAATTAAAAAAAAAAAAATTAGCTGGATGAAAGGTTCCAAATTAAGCGTTTTAGAGAAAATGGTGCCTGCCTAAATATTTGACAGCTAAAGGCCTGGGATCTACTTCTCACTTAAAATATGTTTCACTAATAAATTTTTGCATAATTCCTGTTCAGTTTCTGCCAGGTTAAGTTAAAGCCCAATTACCCTGGGAGATATGCAGGTGTGATCAATAAGACATTCACTGCTCAGCAGCGCTGAGCAACCTGAGCAGTTGTGACAAGGCCAACAGGCAAATAACTCACGTCCCAGTGCTAAGTGTTCTGCAAAGCACAGAGCACGAGCACATTGTTCTTGTAGCACAGAAATTACTCCAAAATTTCCCAACCATTCACTGAAGTGGAGTCCAGGAGGAAGTTGCACAGGAGCCCTGGAGTGCCTAAACCATTTCCCTACTTTGAAACTAAGCTAAGCACATCACTCAACAGGGCAAATATCGTGGGTTCCACAGCTCCCCTTCAAAAGAATCTGCAACTCTCTATTCTTAGAATTTTAAGACTTTTTAAATACATAAGTAGCTCTCACAGTGGTGGTATTAGGGCCAGATTTTCCAAGTAGTTTAGCTCTTATTTTAGCCCTGAAATAAATCAGCAGATTATCGTGTAAGGCTCAGGTTATTGTCACTAAGCATTTTCAGAGCGGGAAGGAGACAGGGCACAGATGCCTTTGACACAGTTTGACCCTTTAATTTTCTCTGTGAACAATGCTGGAATTCTGATTCCAGTTCTAGGTGCCATTTAATTAAATCGTTGAGCATTAGGATCCTAAAAAATAATCTCACCCTTAAGAAAAAGAATGTCAACAGCCCCACACTTGCAGCAAGTGGGACAGAGCCCACGCTAAGCTGACTTTACCTGGTTATGTTACAGCAGCTGCCCTGGGTCTGTGCATTTTCATCCTGCCTACAATGCACCTTTCTCACATCAAGGCTTGGGCTTTACAGGAATCCCTCCCTTTGGGCCATGCAGTGCAGCCATCCACTGCACTGCCTCACAAAGGGGTTTTCATGCTTTCCCACCTTTTTCACCCAGTGCAAGGGGTCTGGTTTGAGGGGAGGATCCCTCCACCCATAAGCAAAAAANAAAACCAAACCAACCAAAAAAAAAAAAACCCCAGCAGCAAATATTAAAAATGTTAATAGAAATTCTGACCACTAGCAAGTGCAAACAATTGATGGTATGGCACGTGATTCGGCATTAAAGTTATTCCTTATAAAAGCAAAAAAAAAATAAGGTATAACAGTGTGACAAAAGCCACTGAACAATGAAAACCTTTGGCTATGCAAAATAAGCTGTTAAAACAGCAGAGGGACCAAGATGACAGGAAACAGGAATGATGCCATTCAGGTTCAGGTTGCCGAAGAATAAAAAACTAAAATGCCATAATTCAGTCAAGCTTCCTCTTCCCACTCATCTCCCCATACTGAACACTCTTGCTTTATGATAACAGACTGACCACGTGTTTTTCTACTGCCAAATTCCATTCTTTGGGTTTGGGATTCCTGCCCAAACGTGGCATTTTTCCAGCTGCTGACATGCTCTGCAGTGAAAGGTGGCTTAGAGAGGGCATTTGTTTGTCCCCAATTCAGCTCATGAGATTTGTGCTAGAGGACTCTTTCTCAGGTCGTGATGTGTCTCCCTGATTCAATGGCAACTGACAGCTTCCACAAGGAGAGCTGTAGGAATGGTTTTCTGGCTTTCTAGAGCAAACCATTCCTGAGCAGTGCTTTTCATTACCTATTTTATTACCAGATGGCTTCCATTTATAGAATGGGATGCAGGGCCACAGAGGGGAGGATTAAGTTGACAAGCATTACTGATGAAAAACCAAACTTGTTCCCCTTTTGACAATTTTCTTCAAATTGTTCTAAATCTTTTCTCTCTAGAAACGGTTATAAACTGATAATGAAATATACTTTGATCATGCTTAAGTTAAAGTATGTGCTGTCAAGCAGCCTGGAGATTACACTTGCTCACATTCAGAAATTGTATTAAACTAATGATTGCTCATTACAGAAATAATCATGTAAAGGTATAAACAAACAGAACTATGCAGGCATAACAACACAGTAGTATTTTAATATTTTATTAAATGCAAATTGCATGGATACAAACATAGCAACCCTTATTTCATTACCATTGTTCCGTAATTTTGGTACTAAATATATTCCAAGTAGCATTGCTCAAATGAAGCTCATTTACAAAACCTTGGCCATTTCACCAGCTTGCTGCTGCTTTTAGTTTCTCAACTACTCCTTACTGGAATAACTAAAAATAGGCCTTAATTAAAAACTTTCAAATTTGATACCATGAGTTTGCTTAGTTCTAACTGCTTTTAATTAAACAAACAAACAAACAAACAACCTCATTTGATACCTAGCCAAAATCTTTTTATCAGATAAGCAGATCAATGTACAAGATGCAGCTGAAGGATGTTTTTGGTTCTCAGATTTTGGTTGGATTAGGTAGAAAAATATTGCAAGAGCCCTATTTTGGAGAGCCTAGAGATCAGTTTTCAAAGACCTAAGGCAATAGGACCAGGACCCATGCAGAGCAATGCTGGAAAATGTGCAGAATATCAAGAACTAGTGAGAAAACACAGTCACCCAAATCCTCAGCTTCTCCTGGCAGTGTTAACCATAAGCTCCTCTGCCCAGCAATGTCTTCAAGACTCTCTGAAATAATTAGTGACAAATAATTTGCGAGAGGCCAGATTTCCCCAGCTGACTCGTGCAGTTAAAATTAGGAATGGTAAAGATTAAGTGCTGGACAGCTCATTTGTCCCTCAGCTGAAGGCTTTGTAGGAAGCTGCAGAGCTCTAGCGCGTCTTCCCCAAGCCGTGATGGGGATGCCACCACACACTGACTCCATTAAAATTTAATTGATGGTTGACGTGCCCTGACTCGTCAGCTTACGGAAATGGAACTCCAAAGCATCCCCTTGAAGATTAGAACCTCCCAGCTCCATTGCCAAAGGTCACAGATTTTTTAAAAAAAATCAATATACCTTTGCAAAGCAGCGTAAGTTTCGCATCTCAGAGGAAGAACCCAGAATAGCAACCTTTAGAAATCAGACATGAGTCAAGCATTAGCCTGTGAGTCAGCAAATCTGATACTGAAAGTGATGCACTTCCTAAAGCAGAGCTCTGGAGAAGGCAGCGTGTGATCCTGCACGGGCTTTGAACACACACAGCCCTCACTGCCTTCAAGAGGACTCTTTCCTAAAGAAGAATTAAAGCAATAGAATCTAATAAACACAATGCCAAGGAACTGAGTCCCTCAGCAGTCCAGAAAGGAATGTTGTAACCCCTGAAGGTTTTAAATCTCATTTAAATGGTGAAAGTGAGGTAAGGAGGCCCTGAAGCCCTAATCAGATGCATTAAAACTGAAAGAAAATATCAGACAGGGGAAATGATTGTAATTAAAATTTGAACACATACAAACTCCAACATTACTAAATGGAAATCAAACAACAGTATTTGGTGTTAAGGGACTGAATAATAAGCCACCCTTTAATCACCCCCATCTGTTCTTGTAAGTGCATACTTTGCAAAATGTTATATTAATTCCAGGCATTAGAGAGTTAAGTATCCCACAGAGGATGCAAGACTTGCTGGCCTTACACAAGAAATAAAAGACTCTACTTTAATTAATGAACAAATTTATTAAAACAATCAGTTTTCTTTTTAAAATTTGCTTTCATTATTCATTGGGACTCAACAGACTGGGAGAGAATGCATAAAAAATAATTCCTTTCCTTTCAAATGATATTTTAGATTTATGCTTTCAAAAGCTTTCCTTAAAATCTATCTTTTTTACAAGTTTGACTGAAATAAAAAACATTAGTGTTAACAAAATAAGGAAGTCAAAGCAGCACTTGAAGCAGCTTATCTTCTGCATTTACTTTTAAGTGCACAACAGCTGCAACTTAGGACTTATTTTCTAGATCAAAATCTTTCCCAGTTTCTCTGTAATAGGCTGGCTGGCTTATTTAGGGTCAAGTTGTTTCTCATTTTCTCCTCTTACTTTCATGTTTCTGTCACAATCTTTAAAGGTCTCCCACATAAGAGCTTTAAAGTGTCCTTTCTTGGCAGCCCTTTGGAGTGCCAGGCACAGGAGCAGCAGGTGTCAGGCAATGGAGTTGGATAATGCAGTTGGATTATATAAAAGTACACCCTGTTGTACCTTGAGCCTTCTCCTTTTATTTATCCCTTCCCCTTGCCACATACACTGCTCCCACCTGGTGATACAATATTCCGTTTTTTCAGCCCATTTTCCCACAGAAGCACAAGATGCTCTTGAGTTCACGTGAGCAGGGATTTTTTTTTTTTTTTCTTAATTAAATTGCAAAATTTATGTGTGGTGTAACAGCTGAGGGAAAAAAAAATTTGCTACACAAACATACTTGTCACAGAAATTTCCTTGGTTCTTTCCAAGTTTCAGCCTCGAATTCCCCTGACAGAGCCATCTCTTTGCCACATCAACACATCTACCAGCTTTCCACAGCTCTGATGGATCTCCATCCTACTCTGAACTGCTTTAGGAAACCTTGCTGGGAAGGAAATGTTTGCTTCTTGCAGCCTCTTCTTTACATTTGATTCAAAGAGCAGTCAACAAAAGCCACCAACATTGCTTGACTTTAATGACTATTTACTACTGAGGAGTGGAAGTAAAAACCTCTCTGGCTGTTCCTGCAGCCTCAGACACCACACAGGCTGCTTTGCATGATCTGCCAGCACCAAGAGGCTTATGTGACAATTCCTCAATCTTACACCTCTGTGCATTTCTTTAAGCAGTGACTTTTCCTGATAGCATCTGTCAGCCAAACTCTTGATTTCCACAGGATTGCACTTGACAGATTGCCACATACCTACTACTTTAGGCCAAGTAAGAAAAATGGCTTTTCAGCACTGGCATCCAGTCTCCTTGTCTGACTGAGAACAGAATGAGCACTTTCAGCTGTAGCTGATATCCCTGGCCAAGTGTCATCAATCCACTGAAACAGAAGTTCCTTTCAAGTCTTCTGGGTGCTCAAGGAACAGAAAGAAACTTTCCTATTATGTTCCTCTTTCCCCTCAATCAACAATCTCAACTTCGAGGCAATAAACGGCACTGAAACATATCTTTGCACCAAGCAGGGAGCAGTTTAGTTGCCTTTTTTCTTTTTGACCACTACCACAGTTCTTATCAAGTTCATGATTAAGTAGCAGGAAGTTTTTCAACTTACAAAAAGGCATGTGAATACTGCTAAAACTCTATGTGTGCTATTTCCCTTTTCTGGCAAAATCTCTAGGGGGTAGGGGAGTGGGGAGGAAATATCTTTTAAATTTATTTTGCGGTCTATCTAGATTCAAAATTCACCTCTTTCCCTCCATAAAATTACAACTTTGTTTCAGGAATGTCCTTATATTTTTTTCTGGAGGCACTGCTGGCAGAGACAGCTGGGATGCTGACACTGTGATTTGGATTTGCTAGGTCCCAACAGTTTGGGTACATAGTGTGACTCATTTATATTTTCATTATGGTTTATACAAACTCCGTGTATAATCTTCAAAATAACCCACAGATGATGATCTGTGCTGCAACAATGCAGCCCAGGGTTTCCAACAGAAAAAGTTCTAGCTCTCGTGAAGTTTGCAAGTTTTGCCAAACATCCATGGCTATTTGAGTCCTCCATGGACCCAAAGAATATGTGAGTGAATATCTGCCCATAATTCAGATGCATATTATTCCCCTCAGATGCAGAATTCTAAAAATTGTGATCAAAAGGCTCAGAAGTCAGTCATGGAATAGAACAGGGAATTCAAATTCAAGTACAGGCTGGGTGGAGAATGGATTTAGAACAGCCCTGAGATGAAACCTTGGGGATTCCAGTGTCTGAGAGGCTGGACATGAGTCAATAATGAGTTCTCAGCCCAGAACAGCCAAATGTATCCCCAGCTGCACCAAAAGCAGCAAGTCCAAGGAAGGGGCTCTGCCCCTCTGTTCTCCTGAGCCCCCAGCTGCAGTGCTGCATCCACTCTGGGGTTCCCAGCACAGGAAGGACACAGAGCTGCTGGAACCAGCTCCAGAGAGGCCACCGAGATGATCAGAGGGCTGAAGCATGCTGTGGAGACAGGCTGAGAGACGTGGCTGCTCATCCTGGAGAAGAAAATCTCCTCCTTCACCTTCCAGAATCCAAAGAGGTTCTGAGAGATCTGGTGAGAGACACAAGGGTGTGTCTTGTGAAATCTGGTGATTTCACAAGGGCATGGAGCAACCTAGGGGAATGAATTTCGATTGAAGAAGTTAGGTTTACATTAGATATGAGTTAGAAGTTCTTTAGTCTGGAGAAGCTGTGGATGCTCCATCCCTGGCAGCGTGCAAGGTCAGGCTGGATGGGGCCCTGAGCATTCTGGTCTAGTGGAAGGTGTCCCTGCCCAGAGCACGATGGGGAGGTACTGGGTGATCTTTAGAGTCCCTTCCAATCTAAACTATGCTATGATTCTATTCCAGTAGCACTTTAATAGCCTATTTATTTAATGAGACATTTATTTAACGATGCCTTAACCCATCCACTTGGACCAACACCACTCCCAGCTCTCCAGCAGGGCTCCACCACAGTTATCCTGCTGTGCATGTCCCTGTCCTTGTGATTCACTCTGTTTCCTCCAGCCTGGTCTCATTATTATGTAAATCTCACTCTCTGGAATGCCATCTTTATGCAAATTTCAAGCAAACACTTCGTGCTTGTTTTGTTTCTTTAAGAAAACTGCAGTAGGTAGTCAGAGGGCGTGGGAGACACCTGAAGATAATCAGGCTGTCTGGAAAAGGCTGTGGATACTTGGAAAAAGTAAACTGAGAAACTAAAGATAACATAATACAACTAGAAATTAAGGCCCATTTTATTATGAGAAACACATTGATGTATAAAATTACTTCTGATATAAACTTACAATGGTGAAGTAACACGGAGCACTTGCATTCTGGTCTAGTTGCACTCCATGAAGTTACCTTGGATCCTCTGAAGTCCAGACATGAGCTCCAAAGCCAAATCTCTGAAATTCTGAAACAGCCAAGAATTAAAGAGTTAAATTATTGAAAATATTCTTGAATAACAGTACATCTTGTCTACTAGTATATGCACTACTCAACCATTTCATTGTGAACTCCATGTCCTTTCAAAAACACTTGTTCATCAAAAACTGCTTTGTCTGGCCACCACTAACTCACTACCAAAGCACATGCTAATTTTGTTTTTGGAAAGAGGATACAGAAAATTTGTCATTTTTATACAAGATAAGCATTCAAGCATAGAAGAAATAAGTTTTCCAGTACTAGTCTGTTGTCAAGCTACAGAAATTTTGAACTAAAGACAAATTTCAAACTAATTAAGAAAGCAGTCTCACTCTTTAAAGCTGCAGACAATTGTTTCAAATGAAATGGGAATGATCTATATAATAGTCACCATTTCTACACCTGACATCTGCTTCAAAGCCTTCATTTCTTCCTATTTATGCAAGAGGAGAATAAAATACACACTGCCTCAACAAATAACATCTGCTGCAAGTTTCTTAGTGCACAAAGCAATTGTGGAAACTTTCAGCAATTCATTCTGCTGGGGTAGATGAACGGGCAGTAAGGATGGGCTGTTCTACTTCCAAATAAACCCTTCAGTAGAACAATATTCTGTAAATCAGAGATTACAGACTTTTTATGCCACTTGTGGGAACTAAGGCTGCCATACTCTCAGTACCTCCTATGTTATATATTTAGATATATATAAATAACATATATCTATGTTATTTTCTGAACATACGATATTGAAAGTCCATTATGAAACTGGAGTGCAAATACCATGTTCTAGGCTGCCATAGCACATCACCTTTTGGTGGCTTCTTTACTACTCAGTACCATCTTGAAACTGTATTTCAGACAACAATCCCAACCAACTTCTACGAGAGAGAGTTGTATATTTCATAGCAACAATACGTGAAAAAGATTTTAGTTGGAGATTTGCCAGCTGTGACAAGGTGGATTGATTCATGGCAGCTTGGGCAGGGAAAAAAAAAAAATCTCTGCACAGCTTGATCTGACTCTTGTCTTTCTAATTGCCAAGATGAAGAACGTTCTTCCTTTCTGTGAAATGCTCTGGACGTGAAGTATGGACATTTGAGACAACTCAAAACACATCAGTTTTATGGCTTATACATCCCCTTCTCCAAGAATCCTGATTTGTATCTCATATATATCTCTGATTTCCATCCCACATATATCACTGATTCCCCCCATTTTGATTTTTCTCTGGCTGAAGTGATGTAACTAGAAGGGATTGCAATAGCTGTGCTGGCATCTCTGAGCAGGAAACCAAACATTTCCATAGCAACTTAATACTGCTACACTGCCTTGGTAACCAATTTCAGATAATTATTTATGATGTTTACCTGCACTAATGTTCCAGGGCTGAATATTTTTAGGGGACTATCATTCTTAAATGTATTTGCTCGTTTCGTGAATAAATCAATTTGTGAATAGGCACATTTTTATAGTTTTGTGTAATAGCTAATAAAACCCCTTCCCAGATACACATTTCAGTGTCTTCAGTCTGTAAATGTCCTCAAAATGATTAAAATCAACAAGAAACCAAAACCAAGCTGTTAAGAACAGGTTTGTAAGGAAAAGAGGAAAAAAATTTAAGATAATCCATTTTTATTAATGGACAAGATTTAAAGGAATTTTTAAATATTTTTTTTCACACAACATTTGAGATTATTTTCCTTGCTTAAAAACCTGACTCAAAAATCTCAAGACATTGTTTCAATTCATCTTAACTGTATTTAAACCCCATCTAACTTTTAATCAGAGGTAATAATAAATCAATCAACACAGCAGATTCAGTTTTTTGAACCTCAAGCCTATTTTTCTAGTGGCTGCATTCAAGACAACTTCAACCTGTATGCTACCACCTATCACCATACAGTTATGTGTATGGTAATAGGTATTCAATTATAAATAGAAAACATGTATTCAATTATAAATAGAAAATAGGTATTCAATTATAAATAGAAATTATAGGCTCTTCCTTTTCATATTCCATGACAACAGTTGTTTGGATTTTTCTTTTCATTTAAAAAATATTTTCCTCTTATTAAATTACAGTTAGCAGAATTAGACCTTATTTAATTTCAAGTATTCTGCTTCTTTGGGCTTGAATTGTAAGTGCACTAAGAAAAAAACCACAGTAACACAAAGGAAACGAGGTACAAACCAAATGCATGAGACCATTTGATGCATTATGTGACTTCAAGAGCAGGAACCATGCTAATAAGCACTTCCAAGACCATATAAAACATTTTTAAAACCCCCTTTTCATCATGAAAATGTAGAATTGTTAGGATTGGAGGGGAACTTAATAATCTAGGTCCACCTTGCTATGGCCAGGGATGCCACTCACTAGTTCAGGATGCTCAGGGCCCATCCAAGCTGGCCTTGAACAGGTCCAGGAATGAGGCAACACCTTTTTGATGAGGCAGGGGGTGTCCCACTGAGATAGCTTTAAGGTCACCAAAAATGAGAGAGAAATCCTGCTGCTACAAACCAGGTACAGGTCTCCTCTTCCTTGCAGCTCAGTGCTCTCTGTCTGCATCAAAGTGCCTGAGAGACAGCGAGCACACATGTTCATAACTGCAGACATTGTGTCTTGAAAAGTGCCAGCCAAGCACCACTGTGCCAAGACAGCAATCACTTAATGGCATTGATTTCTTGTAAAACATTCCACACCAGGGAAACAGCAGCTATTTCTTTCTTTCTTTTTTTTTTTTTTTTTTCCCCACTAACTGTTGAAAGCAGGGAACTGAGGTCTCTGAAAGAGAAGGGAAAGCAAAAAAAATTGACCGCTAAAAGTTCTAGTCCAGAGATGTGCTGTAGATGTGATCGTGTGGTCCCTTTTTGTGTGATCAAAGCCCGGGCCACCAGCTCAACTCAAGGATAATCCCAGCAGCAAGCAACGTGGCAGCTTTTCAACTGCTGGGAGATCAGATCCAAAGCNGAGTGGTCTCAAGGGAGTCTTGCCAACCAGTGGCCGAAACTCTTGGACCTTAAAGATAAGAATTCCATGATGAACAAAGGGAAAAGTTATGCATAACACGGGAATGAAACAAAAAAAGAACCAATAGAGAAGAGTCTCCAGGCAGAGACTCAGGTTGTCTTAGAAACCCTTATCAAACTATGATAAGAATACATTCTAGGGCAAGAGGCCCTTTCAAGGTGTTTAAGCTACACTAAACTTACAATATAAAAAAAACTATACTATATTCATAACTAAAGCTTATCAAACATTTCTTGCAAACCCATAAGGAGTCTTCTTTAGGCTGGTCCCTGGGAGTGCCTGCAGTGGCAGAAGGACAGACAGAAACATGTGAGGAACAGACAGACACGGAGTCTGAAGGAACATGAGAGTGCAAAGTCTCAAAGGCAGGAATCAGGAACAGGATTCAGGGACGAAAGAAGAATTTCTGATAAATGGTTTAATCCAAACCTCGTTGAGGACAATGCAAAGACTTTGAAAATGGTTTGATGTGAGGCTTGTAATCTTAAATGACTGCGTTTGGAATCACTGCTTGACCAGCATATCAACACCCAGCCAGCACTCCTTAAAAAGTGACTTCATAAAACCTCTTCTAAGACAAAGATGCCACTGCTGCTTTGAAGATACAGTCATTAAAGGATGAAGCATGTGAACAGCCAGCATGACTTCTCTGAAGTTTAACTATAATCTCCTTATTATTTCTTACTGAGTTTTTGAAATCTTCTCTCTTGCAACCAGAAAGCAAAACTGAGGCAAACAGCTTCGTCTAGAAATTACCTGTAGACTAACTTTAGTCTGAGCTCTTTTTTCCTGTGTGTATGGGCATGATCATGCCCAATTCTAACAACATTTAAGCTTTTTACTGTTGCATTTGCCTGAACAAACACTGAAATGCAGTGTAATTTTCCTACCTTACATTAGCTGTTTGTTACAGCTGCTTGTCACACAGTGAAAAATGCACATTTACCTTTGAAATTTCACTGTTCAGTTAAGAACAGTAAGGAGATGTTCCTGTAAAGGAAAAATTCCTCTATCACAGGCTAAATTTTATTTTTAAAAATATCTTTATTGAAGCAAAGTGATGCTTGGGCGATTAAGAAGAAGGTCAATGACGCTAACATAAAACAAGTTCGGTATGAGTCAATTCTGAAGCAAACCCAAATATGTACACAAGCCCATTCAGACCCTTGTGCACAATGCCTTGACATAGATATTATGCACTAAATGAGGCATTCCTGTCCCAGTGCAGAAAATCCATCCTCGTTTCTATGGAAGGGTTCTGAACAGAAGCAAGGATGGGAAGTGATGTGTCTGTATTAAGAACTGACATTCCATTTCAGAAATCTCTGGTCTCCTTAAAACATGATACAGGCTGTGTGCTCTAAAGTAGAGCCAAGGTTCTGCAGAGGTTTTTGATTTTCTTTTTTCTTTTTTTTTTTTTTAACTTTGATTTTGAGTAATGGTGTGAAAACAAGACTGCAATGTTTGGGAATGACAAATAAAAGTTTAAGAGTATGAGAAAGGATATTTGTGGAAGCGTTATCCACCTTGGATATATGGAAGACAAGAAAATATGGCAGAGCTCTCTGAGATGTTTTGCCTGGCTGAACAGCCCAGACCAAGATCATTTCCAAGGGGACACTTTTTAGACTGTCTCACTGTGCTTGACTCTACAAATGAATACATTCCAATCACTGAGCAGTTCCAGGAATGGTGCCAACCTTTTATGAAGAAGTGTATCAGTCAATCATTCAGTCCCACAGAACAGGCACTCATTTCATATATTTAATGACCTAATAGGAGCCAGATTGTTCATGTATTTACCAGTCCAAATAGAAGTCAATGCCTGAGAGTGAAAGAAATAAAAAGCCTCGAATAAATTTCAGTGAAAAATTATTAAGCAGGGCAGGTAGTTCAAGGCATGATCCAGCTAAAACTAAGTATTAACCTTTCAAATATTTCTTTGTGCAAATAACTGTACAAAGAATAACTGTGGTGGAGTTTGGGGTCTTTGGGGTGTTTTTATTAATTAGCTTTATGGTTTTCTTTGGTTTTGTTTCTTTTTTTCTGTGGGTTTTGTTTTTGGGGTTTTTTTTTCAAGATGGAAATACAGAATATGGTTTGTTCTTTCTTTGTGTACAACAGGCTACAAAGATTTACATTCCTGCTCCTGATGCTTCAAAGATTTCTCAGCTTTGATATCACTTCCAAAATTATGCCTTGCTAGTCAAAGTATTGCCTGTGAAGGTACTAAACCCCCCTAAAACATGTTAAATGCTTTGGTAGATGGCCTGATGGAATGTGAGCCCTGATCATGTGGATCAAAATTTGTGAGCCCTGAAAGCAGCAAAGCTCCACCTCCATTTGTGATACATCAAGATAAACAGAATTATCAGCACAGAATCTAATGGGGAGAAGCAGAATTGAAACCACTCAAGCTCAGGTTTTGGAAGAGACTTGGGAAAACTCCTAAAGGCCTTGTTCAGAGCCTTGTGTGGGAAAACGTTTAGCACAATAAAATAACGAGTCAAAAACAAGTCACACATCAGTGCAGCTTCAGCTGGAGCCTTTAGGTGTCAGATCAGTACTTCATTCCTCTTAATTTAAAACACTTCAGGTTCTCCCCTGATGGCCAAAAGCTACAATGGTCACCCACAGCAAAGGCTGTCTCTCAACTTTCTGCCAGAATCATTACTGAAGTGAAGAAAGGGGGACACCTAGGGTTGTGTTTAATGAAGGACAGCAACCAGAAAAGGTTGTTCTGCTGAATCCTGAAGATTCCCCATAAAAGCACGAAACTCATGAAAAGATTGCCCAAAGCCAATTCACGTGTACTGTCTGGATATTAATTGCTACTTTCATCTAATCATGGGAGTGATAAACGGGTCCTCGTGGGTCCCACTCCCAGCCAGACCAGCTTTCCTCACCAGATCCAGCCCAAGTTTCCCACAGCAGTCTCAGACTTTGGGATCCTTTCAGTAATTTAGCTTAGGAGAGCCACGTTCAGATCCCAGCCCGGGTTAACCCTGCACTCGCCAGATTTCACCTCATGAGCCATTGGATGCTTTGGGAATGGCTCCCCTCCAGCTTTTCCACTGGGTGACTTGGCTTCATGTGAATAAATATAACCTGCAGAGAGACAAAACAGAGTTTTCCTACAGCCAGGATGAGCGCTGTAACTACTGAACTGTGAAATGGGTGCCTCTCTGCTGCTCTCTGGCACAATAGATATTTAACCACTCAAACGGTGAACGAAAAGTCAGCGGAACAAAAGAGGAACCATCCCAGTATCCCAGTAATTAGGTCTTTGACTGAGAACAATCAGCACCTGACAGTGATGGAGACCTACAGTTTTCTCTCTTAGAGACAGCAGGACAAAGAGTTCAAAGCAACACCCAAACCCTGGTCACACACCCAACACCACTGAGCACCCAGTACTAAAGGAGGTGCCATCCCTCAGCTCCCTGCCAACCTGGACTGAACTGGACCTTCAGCTCTCGCAACAAACCACAAAGGAGCCAGGAGGACAATGATCTCCTCTTAAAAAAAACAGCTTCTAGATAATCTACCTTAATTTCCCTGCCCTGAATTTCATCAAAGCAAGTGGAGAACAGCTTTCAGAAGCAGCCCTTGCCTTTCGCATCCTCGCGATGATGCGGAACATATTTGTATTTGTGGAATTCCTTTTTCCTCCAATCTGATAAAAAATTCATAATGGAATTAAAAAGGACCAAGCTTTAAGCACAGTGTTATGTGGCATTTGTATGCAAAAGGATGCATCTAAAGAATGAAAGAATGTGTGGAATGGCACACTCATTTATGCTTGTTTTGTTATAGCAGAGGATTCCTCATTTAGATATGCTGCATGAAAAATGGATCTTCTGCTCCTAGTAAAATTAAATGTTACTGATGCATGCATTTTTCCTGAAGTCTATTTTTGACAGACATCTATTGCATTGAATCATTCTGCTTTTTATCGAGCTTTGCACAGCTAAATGTTGACAATAGAAGGAACATTTTTGATAAATATTTTTAGCCAAGACCAGACTGTGGGGGCAGAAATCACTCAGTCATTAAATGAATCCAGTTAACCTTGTACAGCTGCTCTACTTCTTTAAAAATTATTAGTAGAAGAGATCAGGAAGGCTATGTAAGTGAATAAGTCTATGGAGCAAACCTGGTTTACTATTTCATGATAACTGCCACATTACAGTAGGTACTGGCTGCACAGAATTAATGAAATATAAAAATAAAATCCACACTTAACCTTGGAAAGAACCATGAAGTTCACTGGCCTGTCTCTGCAGGCAACCACCAAGTTGGGGTAGCTGCTTCCAACAGCTGGTCAAGCCTGATCTAAATTAGAGAGGAAACTGAAACACAGAGGAATGATTTATTTACAGTAAGGAATGTGAATGCTGCACCAATGCTTTCACCCAAATAGTAATATCAGCCCAGAAGAGGCAGCTACAGATGTAAATATCTACATTTAATTTCTCTCAACCACACACCTTGAGTTAACCAGCACCTCTCTCCACATATACATAACCACTAACCATCCACACATGAACCAAAAACTGGAACCATATTTACAGTTGTGTACATCAATGCAATAAAAGAAGGGAGGAGACAAAGGTGAAATGACTTTACTGCAGCTGCCAGAAGTCCAGGTAAATCTTGTTGCTTGTACAAAAACGGAGCAAAAAAGAAATAGGTCTTCTGGTTTTCCTTTGCTTTCCAGCCTGAATTCACCAAGCTTTCAAATCACAAGGAGGTGATAAATTTCAGCAGAAATCTTGAATGGTGCGGAACAAGAAATTCTGTAGTCACTAAAGTGCTCTAACAGAATTTCTTGCCAATTCTGATATTAAAATATGTGTTCATTGTATAAATAGCACATATGCAGAGAGCAGGCTGTTTAATAAAAAAGGCAACAGCCCATGGAGACGGGGAAATAGGTCTTTTCAGAAAGGTTACAAATCAAGACATTTCCAGAAAACCCATTTATTTGCTGGAACAAACAAAATTCTTATGGCTGCCAGGTAATGTATTTTCAGATGTATGCCAAAATATCAGACTTCACCTAACTGGCACATTTTACAGTCTTCTGAAAAAAAAAAAAAAAAAAAGGGAAAAAAAGGTCTTTGGAGCTGCAACCAAAACTCATAAGATTTTCTAGCGTGCTCATTGCTTGTTCTGCCCCCTGAGCCGTAAAATTCCTGAGTCTTTTTGTGTTATCACAGAGCTCGTACCTTGTTCCACCCCAGTGAGACACTTCACTGGAATCCAGCCCATCACTCCCAGCAAAAGCCGTGAAAAGCCACAGAAAGCGCTCCAACATTCAGGAATTCATTTGTCTCATTACTATTCACTAATCCGACAAAGCAGTTAAAAAAACGAAATTAAAACGTGAAGTGCCAGGGAGCAGCAACCCAAACACAACTCCAGCTTCCTGCGGCTGGCAGTTCTGATGCAGGCAGCCCAGGCAAGCTCTGCCTTTGGCAGCGTTACAGAGGGACCCTTTAAAGGCATTAAATGGCTTAAGAGACAAGAAAGAGGCAGGAGGCGCTGGAAAGCAGGGTCGTGTTCCTCACAAAAA
>VWYO01022680.1:97287-119751 GCA_013400275.1 Rhadina sibilatrix | reverse complement strand
GAGCAGCTATGTTTTCTGCAAAACACTTGCAAAAAGTGACTTAATCAATTGACAATTGACCACCCCAAGACATTAAGTAGAGGAAATAATGAATTGAGACCCTAAATTCTAATTTTTATCTCCAGCTCTAAATGAGTGAGCTCCCATTAGTCAAAAAACACGACACAAAGGAAGCCTGTTCAGCTCTTGAAATAAGTTTAAAGTTACTTTTCCAGTAGAAAATAGACAAAAGAACTAAAAATCATCTTTGAATAAAAACAAAATATGGTATCAGGAAACAGAAAGATGAAAAAACTGAGCAAGTAAGGATGGTTCTGAAGAAAAAACAAGTCACAACATCAATGGGAACACTTTATAATCATTCCATTTTCTTCATTACCACAAACAGTGTGCCCATTCCATAGGAAGAGAGTGCTGACAAAGAGGAAAACATATTTGAGAGTTCTTGTCTCTAAACAAATTCAACGTCCGTTTAATTTCATTTAAACACATATTTATGATTGAATATCAGTAGTCAAAATTAATTAGCTCTTCAAAAGTAAACAGAGACAGAACAAAGTATTTTAAGAACTGTTGATCTTGAAAACAAAGGATAAATTCAATCTAGAAACAGAGAGACATAAGAGGTTTTTTCTCTAAATACTTACTTGGACTCTTTGGAGATGTACAACATGATCCTCTATGGAAGACTTTAAAGCAGAAGGAACATTTAAGATCTCTTGATAATTATCCATGAGAAAAGATACAAGTTTAGCAGCAAGAAGTTCATCCAAGTCTATTTCATCCTTTGAGCAGAGAATACAACGGGAAAACGCCTGAACCATCTGAGGAAAAAAACCCTCATTATTATAATGTATTTTTCTGTTTGTGAATGAGGAGTAGAGAATCGGGCTGCACTTAAAAATGGTCTTTTAGAACAAATATTTTAACATCACAATATTTACTGTGCTTCAAACATATCAATATTTTTAAAAAATGCTTATGTTTGGTGACATTATGTGAGTGCACTGAAGATTGCTCCTGGCTCACACAGATAATCCAGTCCTGACATTAGATACAGAATGGATGAAATTCATTTTATTCTCAAGACTTTGTCAAATAGACACTTCACATGGGTATCTAGAGAGGGCAAATGTATTTGGAGATTTTTAAAAATAACACAGAAATGTAATCAAAATTAGGCACCAGAGGGAAAACTTAATACCACTTATTATCACATCACACATCATCACATCAAGTTTCAGGTCCAGTTAACTTCGTGTATGTAGAGAGTTTTGTTCAGGAATGGCTTAATGAGAGGGGCCATAGCCAGACTAACTTAGTTTCTGTGTGAAGGCAGAGGCCTCAGTAGGGATACCGTGTCCTTGAGAACAGGTGGCCGGGCATGAATGTGATAAACGGGATAATAATAGAAAGATGTTGAAACTAACAAACTTATCACAAGAATGTAGAAGTAGGTGTTTTCGACCATAGTCACTCAAGTATCATATTAACCAATGATGAGCTTAGCTTTTGCAATATGTATGAGCTGATTAACTAGTGTACTTAAGCATGCGAGCACGGGATAATAAACGAGGTCTCTATGATGGCCACCTGGCGTCTGAGTCTCCCTTCCTCCGACACGTGTAGACTTGTGCTCAAGCACACAAGTTACAAGTTTGTGCACCAGTCACTTTAACATTAAAATCACAGAAGGCAATCAAGGTTTCTCTCATGTACCATATACTGCATTGCTGAATTAAAACTTAGTAAAAAATAGTCTGTAAGGATTCACTTCTAAAAACATTTCAAGTACAACAATAATTTTAATGAAGGATCACTTACAGCTAATTAAATTATAACCTTGGTGGTAAAAAATTTAATTATATTAATCAAATACTATTCAGAGTTCACAAAAAACTTAATTGCTGTGGAGCACATTTAGATTTGTGCATGCTACTATAGGATTTTTACAGAATAGCTCTGCAGCTTAGTTATCCATAGTACTTAATTTTCAAGATTTTAAATTAACAAAAATAAAAGCATGTTGTTAGCTAGTTGGAATTGGTAAGTTATGCCTAATATCTTTGTAATAAGGTGTTTTTGCAAACCTCAGTGTAGTGATATCACTACATACGGTCATACAGAAGGAGCATTAGCAAAAACTGGAGCTTACTTTAAGAGACTTATGTGTGGTGAAAAATAAACGACTACTGAAATAAACGGTTGGGATGTTAATTTTTTTGAATTGTTGAAAACCAGGTCAATCAGAAAATTCAGCTCCATATTTCTAGCTATGACTGAAACAGGCTGTCTTTTTCATTCACACTGTCTGCAGTGATAAAGAACACCAGAGACCTCATCTGCTTTTTTTTTGTCGTTGATTTTGCTTGCTTGTTTTGGGGGGTTGCTTGTTCATTTATGCTTTTTTTCTACTCAATAATGAAATCAGTGGTGGTTTAACTTCGAAAGGTAAGGAAACCTCTAAATTCTGAGGAAGTTTCTTATGTGCTCACAAATTATCATGAAATCCCACTTCATTCAAATTCTGATTGGCTTTCCAAAGAGCTGGGATAGACAAGCCAGTTCCTTAAACAAGCAAAAAGTGTTTTTTTTCATACTCTCCAGTAAGAATCTTTTACCTGTGCTGCTCCAAAAGCCCGTCCAGACCTTTTACCTTACACTTATACGTACCAAAGTTCTGGTCCTCACTGATTCAGAAAGAGGTGGCAAATCCTGGTTTAGGCTAATTCTTGCCATCATTCTCACCAACAGCTGTAGTCTTTTTCTATTTTCTGGTGGCAGCAGGAGACAAGATATCTGAAGAGCTTCTACAGCCTTGCTGGGTTTTTGCAGTAGTCCTGGTTTATATGAGATCAGAAGGTTGGGGAACATTTCTCAGTTATATATTTCCATAACATTTAACACAATATTTCTAAATCAAACTCCCAGAATTCCTTTCTTACTCATTCAAGATTGCCTTAGAACTCTACTCCCCAAGGAGACTAGAAAGATATCACTAGAATTGGACTACTAGGACTTGTTTACTTGTTTTTAGAAGATATTCTTCTGATGCACTGGAGGACATGGATAGCCATAAACAACAAGATATTAGAATACATGAAAAATTACAATATTTTGTTTCATTCTTTGCTCTTTTACCTCAGCGCTAAACGCAACTGAATGGTATGGACAGATACAGCAACCATGCTAAATAAAATGTTAAGTCTGTGGCAACATTCAGAGGGAAAGAAAATGTACTTATGCATCAGTGACAGCTGTGACAATACCAACATGTGCCTCACACCTATAGACATTATTAAATCTATGCCTAACTCTGCCAGACTCTTGAGAAAACATTCCAGTGAGCATGGTAAAGATATTTGAAGACTGGACAGGAACAGTAGAAAGTGATAGTAGTTTAGGTACCTATAGAAAGTCACCAAAATATCATCTTATTTTAGGTTAAGGCTCAGCCAAGGAAGCAATAAACTTCCTTGGCTAAGGAATAAATAAATAAATAAAGTATTACGATTTTGTCTAAACCACCACTAGTATCAGAACAGAAGTCAGGAAACAAAATATCTGCATGACTGAAATCTAGCAGTAATTTCTGTTAGAAAAGGAACAAGGAAGAAATCAGAGACTTTTTTTTTTTTTCCATAGGACTATGAAGTTGGAAGAGATCTCTGGAGATTGTATAGACCTCTTCACATGCTTAAAGCAGGTTCATCTACAGGAAGGTGCCCAGGACCATGTCCTCTCAGGTTTTGAATAGCTCCAAAGAGAGAGCTTCCACAGCCTCTCTGGTCAACTATTTCCACTGTTTCATCACCTGCAATTAAAATTATATTCTTTACAAAAATGAGGCTTCCTGTACTTCTGTTCCTGCCCATTGACTCTTGTCCTGTCATTGGGTATCACTGATAGAAGTCTGGCTCCTTCTTCCTCTTTACTCCTCCTGTATCAATCTTTTATACAGACTACTTAGATTCTCCCTGAGCCTTCTCCTCTCCAGACTAAACAGTCCCTGACTAGTTTCTCCCCACATGACAGATGCCCCAAGACTTTAATAATTTTTAATTTGTTTCACTGGAATTGCTGACTAGTGCTGAGGAAACACCTCTCTTGACCCACCAGCAATATGCTTTATGCAGTTATGGATGCTGCTGATATTCTTTGCCTCAAGGACACTGCTGGCTCATGGTCACATTAGTGCCCACCAGGGTTTCCAAGTCCTCCTCAGCAAAGCTGCTTTCAAACCAGTCACTCCCAGTATTTACTGGTGCATGGGATTATTCCTCCCCAGGAGAGGAGTTGACATTTCCCCTTTTCTGAAGCTTACAATATTTGTTTACCAATTTCTGCAGCCAGTCGAGGTCACCCTGCATGGCACTACAGTCCTCTGCTGCATAAGCTACTCTTCCGTTTTAGTTATCTGAATGCTTGTTTAGAGCACTGTGCCCTTATTTAGGACAGAATGTGCCTCCATGCTGGTCATTAACAAAGTGTTAATCATCACTGGCCATGGTATCAGCCCCGGGGTGCTCCCCACTGGCTGACATCCAGCCAGACTTTGTGCCAGATCACAGCCCTCTGAGCCCAGCAATTGCACCGACCTCTGAGTTTACCCCATTACCCCCCTATCCAGCCTGTACTGCCTCAGGCTGCCTAATGGAAGATGTGTTGAAAGCTTTACTACTCTCAACATAAGCAGTATCCACTGCTGTCCCCTCATCCACCATTTTGGTGGTGCAAAACATGGAAACTGTTTCTTAAGGAAAAAGAAGTGTGGAGTAGGTAATGCATTCCAAACAGAGGGGTAAAGCACTGAAGTTAATTTTCATAGTAGAGCTTTTTCTAATTTCAAAGGAAGATTTGGCAGGCATATTAATGCATATCTTTAGAAGAGTAAGGCATGACCCCATATCAACACTTCACTTTTTTTTAGAGACCAGAAAACTAATGTTTGACTTCTTGAAGCATTGCACAATTTTCATTGATTTCCACATACACACTGGCATGAAATCTTTCTTCTAATTTTACATTTACGAAATACTGTGAAATAAAACTAGTAAAACCTGAAAGATGTGAAAAACAATGGAACAACAAACAGAAAGAGTATGAAAGCACAGGAATAAGTTTTAAAGATATCAACAAGAGTTGTCTAAGATAAAGAAGTCAGAAATTGAGCTATATTCGGTATGAAGCAAGATTGACAACTCACGAAGTATAAAATACTAAATTCCAGAAACAGGAGTGTTAGTCTGAATTCCTTTCTCATCTCAATAATTTACAGAAAACTGTGTTGTTCACACAGAAAGAAGCTCAAAAAACTAACATGCTGCAAAGAGGGCTTACTTTCCAACTCAACTGTTCTTTCTGAAATTTGATTACATAAAATACAATCAAATATCTTCCTATTTACTGTCTTTCAGTAAGCTATCTATAGGATTAAAAATTGTCAATATAGTGTGAACCTCTGAAAATTTCTAGTACAAAACCATTGCTTCTTTAAAGCACTACATTAGTTAACGTCATTTCTAAATTTAAGCAATGAAGTATTTCAATTCCCTTCTAATGTCATATTTCCAGGGTTAAAAACAGTGCTTAAAGCCCTAATCCTTTCTAATCTAGACTTCAGTCAAGCAAACTCTAAAAGCTCATGAGAGTTTTTAAGACATTTAAGCATTTGTATAAAAAGAAAAATCTGTTAAAATCCATCTGTTGGATGCTGAGCAATGAACAGAGGCCTTTAATATTATAAAGACAAGCAATGGAAGACGTTTGAACTAACATGATCAAAAAGATACAAAAACAAAACCACTGTGTAATATCAAATAAATTAAATAATTTAAATAATAAACTGTTCTCTATGTGGAATGGAAAAAATGGGCCCTAAAGAATTAATCTGTGATAGTACTTAAATAAGGTAAAATAACTCCAGGAAATTAAAGAATATTTTTTTCATTACATCCCAAAATACTTACCTAACACACTAACAAAAATATCAAAAAAATGAAATGTGAGAAGAGGTTCTTTCATCTGGCCAAAGTAGTCCACTATAGTTTTGAAGACATCTCTTTCAAAGCCTGAGTATGTAGGCTGCTTCAAATCTGAACAGCTGGGCCCTACAAAAACAAAAACAAAAAAAAAAAGGAGCAAAAAAGCGAGAGAATACTGACTTTCAGCCACCAAGCAGATCAGTGTTTTCTAATCCAGCCCATTAAAATGGATAGTTAGAAAAAAAAAATATTCTTCAAAATAAGTGAAATTTTATTGATCTACTACTGCACTGATCTATTCCCAATACATCTAATGAAGATACATAGTAGAGAAAAAACATTAATAGAATAGTTAAACCTTTATACAATTAATTTAAATAAGCTGCACTGGAAGAAGAATAGATGCTGACACATTTTTCCAACTTCCTTTTAGAAAATCATCATAAAAAAGACTGAAAGTGAATATAAACAGGATTTAATAAAGTAGTGAAGACAGAGTCAGTTCAATTTATTTTTGGGGGGATGGGTTATTTGTGGGATCTTTTTCCCTTTCTGAATTTACTTACAATTTGCTAGACATTTCATTGCGGATAATATCCAATGAGGTAGTTCCTCTGCACATGGAAGAAACAGAAATTAAAAGGAGAAAAAAGAAAAAAAAAATTCAACTGTTAGACAAAAGCAAAGCTGAAAACACTTTAATATGTTCCTCCTGTGTACCAAACCAAGTGACTCCAGAGGCAGGCTATAACTTAATGTAGGATTTAGCTTGAATTACATCTCTACTTCAGTACCTCCACAATTATCAAACACTTACGCATCCTGCCATTGCAACTCAATCAGCAAAACAGGTCATACCACGAATCTTTAACCTACCCTAAAAATAAAAGAAATCTAAACTAGTTCTAGATACAGCCTTCCTCAGTGCTATGCAGTGAAGTATTTACTTTGTACCAAAGATGATGAAAAGCACTCATATAATCTGAAAGTGTTGCCATTTCTGCAAAGAGGAAGTTAATATTTTGAGGTGGTCCAATTGCCTTTGAAATGAACAGAGATATGCTCTGAAGGCAGTTTTATTCACAACCAAAACCAGGTTGTGAATATCGTATTTAATTTCTCTACAAATCTTATGAAAAACATGGTGCCAATAATACTGTGATATATCAGAGCAGCAAAGATGCTTTCTTTTTTCCCTGATGTGCAAAACAGTTTTAACCATGGTACTATCTTGAGAACACATTGACTGAAAACTCAAAACTCTCTCAATGTACGTTTTGGCTCTCTCACAATTTTTAATACTTTTTCTTCTTCATGTAAACATTCCTGTTCAGGTAGTTAAAAGGGTAGGGCTGAGAAAGTTACCTTGAAGTGATTAACATCCCTATATTTATAAATGGTAAAAAAGTTGCTGCTGTTTCATATTAATTTTTCAACCCTACTAAAGACAGAATATGTTTAAGAGAGTAAATATGGACTAAACCCTTACTCTTACCATTGGGATATGAGTGGAGAATAACAGCATTTTACTTTGTAAAGACTCAAGTTTTTACAGATGTGGTCACACAAGTATAAAGGTGCAACAGGCTAATGTAGATTAGAACTAATACTTAAATCCCAGTAGATTACAATGTTAAAAAAAAATGAAAATTTCTAAAATACTCACTTGATTTGTCCTCCAAAGTGACAATACCTTGCTTATTGACATTATATACATTTTGAACTATATGTTTTGAATTCACAAGTTTTGTGTCTAACACTTCATCCAGAGAATCCAAACCCAAGACCTTTTGTAATCTGCAAAAATACATAAACACACAATTCATCCACCATCTAATCTGGAAAAGGCAAACATGAAGTATTAGAATACAATTCAGAAAAAAAAAAAGAGACCTTCATTTCACAGAGAATATCTCCAGCTGGATGACAGCCATAAGGATCATTCAGTGCAACTCCTGCTCCTCACAGAACTGACTAGATTTATAGAATATCCTGAGATGGAAAGCATGCACAAAGATCAACTCCTAGATGTGCACAGCACAATCACAGAAATTATACCACGTTCCTGAGAGCATTGTCCAAACACCCCTTGAACTCTGTCGGGCTTAGATGCTGTCACCACTTCCTGGGGAGCCTGTTCCACTGCCCAGCCACCCTCTGGATGAGGACTCTTTTCCTAACATCCAACCTAAACCTCTCCTGGCAACTTCAGGCCATTCCTTCAGTCCTGTCACTGGCCACAGAGAAGAGGACAGTGTATTCTCCTCCACTTCTCATCACAGATTGCACTGCAATGCCCCCTCAAGCCTCTTCTTCTCTAGGTTAAAGAAGCCAGCAGATCTCAACCACTCCTCATGTCTTCCCCTATAGACCCTTCACGATCTTCATAGCCCTAAAAAAGTTTCATTGTAGTACCTAGAAAAGGTTTAGTAATTTCAATACCTAAAACTATACTGTATAACTAAAACCATTGCCGACATGCCCCTTGAACTCTGTCTCTGTCAGGCTTGGTGCTGTGACCACTTCCCCAGGGAGGCAGTTCCAGTGCCCAGTCACCCCCTGAGTGAAGAATCTTTTCCTAATGTGGAGTCTGAACTCTGCCAGACACCACTTGATTCCATCTCCTTGTGTCATATTGCTGATCACCAGAGATCTTCCACATCTCCTCCCACTGCCTCTCTGGAAGTTGCAGACTGCAATGAGGTCACCCCTCAGCTTTCTCAAAGCCTTTTGTGACTGTACAGCTCTTTGCTCTATCCAGAGCTCACTGCAGGCCATATCTACCCTTAAGGGAGTCCAAAGTTCCTTCTAACCTAGTGTCATGGACAAACGTAATGTACTGTCAATTCCTGCATCCATATCTCTTATAAAAACATGATAAAGCACTTGCAGAACCACACTGATGACTGCTCATCAGAGATAACCACACTCACTACAATCCTTTATGCCTGACCCATTAGCAAGCTGCTCACCCAACAGCATTATGGACTCATCATGCTGGACTGTTTACCTAGAAGGATACTGTGAGAGACAATACCAAAAGCTTTGCTTAAGTGCAAAGCAACCACATTAACTGGCTTCCATTGGTCAACTAAATGGGTGATCTTGTTATAAAAGAAAATTAAATTGGTTAAGCAGTATTTTCCCCTCCTCAAACTGTGCTGGCTATGACCAATGACTGTGTGTCTCTCAAATATTTTTTTTATTAACTCCCAGAACAATCTTTTCCATAATTTTAAGGGCACTGAAGTGATACTGACAGTTCTGTAATTACCAAGGTCTTTGTTCTTTGCGTTCTTAAAATTGAGAAAATATTTGCCAGCTTTCAGACAACAGGGGCCTCTCCAGACTCCCAAGATAAATGAAAAAAAAAATTGAGAGAGATCCTGCAATAATCCAGCTCTTTCAGTACCCTAGGATGAATCATCCAGCTCTTTCAGTACCCTGGGATGAATCTCATCGGGCTTCATAGATTTAGGCACATCCAGCTGGAGCAAAAAATTTCAAACAAATTCAGGGTCAGCTGTGAGTCTCCCCATTCCCACTGTTATATTCTTCCAACATAGACTTGTGGGAGTCTCAGTGTAAATTATCAGAATTAAAGAGGCTGGGACTTTCTGTCAGGTGAATGCTATTGCTACCTGATCAAGCTGTCAGGGTTTCAGCATCCTTCCACACAATCTGCTGTGCCAACTGTGTTTGCCCACCCTA
Organism: Rhadina sibilatrix; assembly: GCA_013400275.1. NCBI lineage: Eukaryota > Metazoa > Chordata > Aves > Passeriformes > Phylloscopidae > Rhadina > Rhadina sibilatrix. Next base: position 110,056 of record VWYO01022680.1, on the reverse strand, counting down.
GTCTTTTGGTTGCTAGAGCTCTATAGGGGCCATTATGTGAAGGAGGGGCTTAGCCACCACTGCCCCTAGTCTCACTTGCCCAGGTCCTTTCAGCTGCTATCATGTGAGCTCCAGGCTAGCAGAGGGTCTCTCCATTCCCCTGAAGTTTCCTTGGTTCAGGAAACCCAGGAGTAGACATGCACTAAAGCCCTCTGCTGCTCATCGTGCAGTTACCAAACTGCTCACCTCAGCGCTGAGTGCATTACGTGCAGATAATGTGCTAGGTTTACACTAGAGTGATCATTAGTAAGAACTCAACTCTTCTGTCATATCAGCTAGTGCATGTTAAGTTTTTTCCTCTGCAGAAATAGTCCAAAGCAATCACTTTAACTTTGCATAGGATATTCCTTTTGAATATAGTAAAGAACATCTGAATCTCAAAGCTTCAGCACTCAGTGAGTGACTCCATTTATCCCATGCAAAGTATTGTACTTGCCACTGAAAGGTTTCATAGTACTTCTACATAAGTGCTTTTATTTCCTAGCAACAAGAAAAAGGGACGGAGAAAAAAGTGATTAAATAAGACAAAGTCCACACAACCAAGACTTGTATAACACAACATGCAGAAGTCAAAAGCTACTAAGCACAGCAAAGGATTTTTTTGCAGACTTTATTTGCTGAATTTGTTAGCCAAATAACAAGTGGTATAGTCTAGACACTATGGCTTTGAAGGCAGTGATGAAAAGTGAGTGGGTGAAATTACAAGTGTTGCCAGAGAAGACAGACAAGACTATTACCTACTACAGAGTTTTACTATAACAGCAAGTGACTCATAAGTATACTCACCGTGACAAAGTCATGGATTTCCATGTCTCTTCTATATTTGTTTGTGTTAGCTCTCTGCGGAACACAAGTTTGCATGCCGGCACTTCCCCGATAGCTATGCTGTGACGCTTGTACCACACCTCAGAGTTCTGAAATCAGAAAAACTCTCCTCATTAACAGGTGATTTTCAAGTGTTAAACAGTATAGTACAGAATTGCAAGTGTTCCTAAATTCAAGTGAAGTCTTCAGGATGCAAGTAAGTATTTATGTTTCAGAGAAATTAAATATTTTCTCAATCTTGCACAGACATCTTTTCTCAACTCCGTAACTTGTCCAAAGCTGAAAACTTATGTGTGTCAGAATAGCCTTTAAAGTTCAGGAGTCAATGACCTTTAATCCTATGTTCAGGTCCTATCCATGATTAAAATCTGTTCATCTGCCATTTTAAGATTAAGCATCTGTTTATGGAAAAGTTATTGGAGAATTACAAGATGAGATACAAAAGAATTAGAAAAAATTAATCCTTGTTCAGCATATACTGAAAATAGCTAAACATTAAGTTCAATAACAGGTTCTATGGAGAAAGTGAAAGCAAATCACTACATCTGAAGGCACCCATCAGATCTAGTTCACCATTATAACAGTGTAAAGTAAAGCTGAGAATGCAGAATGCACTATCCTTTATGCAACCTTCACATGCAAGCTTGATTCTTGAAGATTGCCATCAAGATATTAATGGGTGGATATATACTGCAGCTTGTATCAGCGGCATCCTTTTCAAGGCAAAAAAATTCTAATCATTCCAGTTCTTTGATTTACACTACAGACCAGTGCTAAAGCACATTAAAATATTCCTTGTGATCACAACCAAACCACAAAATGCATTCCCAGGAATGCACTTAAATACTCCAAGCACTAATTGCCTGTCATTCCATGGCAGACTAGACTAGAGCTATTTGGAAGCAAACAGCACCCTCTGAAATTAAGGGTCTGGTCTTCCACATCAGTATTTCATGACACAGACCCATGCTCATCAATCCACACACAGCCATTAAGTGTTCAGATGGATGCTGGAGCAATTCAAGGTACCACCATTTTCAGCTGTCTACTTCAGCATTCCAGTGGAAGCTAGACCTAATTATAAAGAAGGCAACAGAAAGAAGCTTATACCTTTGCCTCACTTACAGTCCACTGTATTAATCCAAACTGCCAATGGAAGAGATTTTGAGCTGTGCCAAACTTTATGCTGTTGCATCTGAGTCAGATGCAGAGGCAGACTTTTGCTAATTCTTATCAGGCCAGCATGCTTGGATGGAAATTTAGAGCTCAGTTGGAGGTTGTAACGTATTACATCTTCAACAGATACTTGCTCAGTAACTAAAATACCCTATTCTCTTTTCTTGTATTTGGCACCATATTTTCCTCTATCTTGATCTTCTACCTACTATTGACATTCTAAGGACCAGGTTTTTCCTCTTCAGAAGCTTGTACATGAAGAGTGCAACTTGATTTGCACACAACTGGATTGTAAATATGGAACAACCATTCATTCAGAACATTTAGATGCCCAGCAAAATGGTAGGAGCTACTTTTCCAAACAGACTATAGTTCATCAAAAAATCTAAGGCCAGAGCCCTGCTCTGAAGTGCAGTAACAAAAAGGCAAAGATCATCAAAGAAATCCCATCAAGTTCATAAATTATGAGAACACACACATATAAGTCACACTGAAGGAAGTGCTTAGAATATACATAACTCCAGAAGTCTAGTCTTTTAATATGTCTGGGTGAACAGAGTTGATACAATTTTGGTTTACTAATAAAAGCAAGTTTTTTCAACAACTTTACAAAGGCTGGATCAATCCAGATAAGAATGAGGCAGGATGATTTTCCATGCTTACAAAGGATAACTGAAAAATCAGGGCCACTTCTTCTTAGCCAAAATATATTCTTTATAAAAAAGAAAATTGAGTCAGTAACAGCCTTATAGCAGCTAGAAAGGTTGTAATACTGTATAAACTCCAATACATGGAGTGTCCAAATAAGCATTACAATGTGACTATTTTGTCTCATAATATAATAACTGCCCTATTAGAATTTGAGCAAACTGTAATGAAATATGAGAAAATACACCCATGTTGAGTTCAAATTGCTCAGGACACTGCAATGTGTAGCACAAAGAACACTAAAAGCTTACTTCTCCAGCAAATTTTAAGGAAAACTTTACTTCACAAAAGTTTAAAATGAAAGTGGTTAGCATTTAACTTTATAAGTAAGTATTTTTTGACAGAGCATAGAGGTCATCAGTTCAGTTTTGCTTTCCAAATATGCTTTTGTCTGAGGAAATAAAACTGGGTGCCTTACCATTGCGACGGATTTCACTGGGATGTGTTCTTGAGAACGGCCAGTGTTTGGTTCATTCCAGTCTGGAAATTTAATTACTTCCTTTCCACATGAAGGTTTCTTTGGATATGACTTCAGTGGTGAGGAAGGAGGAAATCTACAATTAGAGAACATTTTTAAAGTCTCTGAATGCCAACCTAGTCCCTATTTACCAATGCAAAACTGTAGTCAGCCTTCACATGCAAAAATACAACAAATGCTTTGGACATTCACAGCCCAACTTCAGTTCCCTGTAGACTGGTGTTACATGATATGTAAAACATTGTGGACTGTCTTGTTTGCCCTCCAGATGCTGCTCCAGAACAGTTCAGGTCCTTTGTTCCTCCCATGACATAGCTGAGCCTTGGGTGAATGTCTGACATCCCAGTGCATCTCATATAGCACTAGTTGTCTTTGCACAGGCAATGACATAGGTCTTCACTAGAAGATGTTGATTCTGCTGAAAAAGCTGTGGGTATGTTTTCCCCCATGTCAAGTGCGTTGTTAGCATGCATTTCCTAAAGCAAAGCTACATAGCCAAGTCACATGACTAACACTCAGATTTAGTTAGAGTGCATGCAAGTGTCCACACAAAGTTTTGCCCACATTACCAGGTTCTTCTGTGTTTACATGCTTTCTGTGCGAAGATCATATCCTGCAGTTCTTTTCTGGAGTCTTTTTCCAGCTGGTTTTGCAGGTAACTATTTGACTTCCTAAGGCATTTCAAGAAGTGACTTGAAGAAATTAGCAGAAATAAGCCCTAAACCAGCCCTTGTAGAAAAGAAGGAAAATAAACTATCCAGCTTGACCAGCATCAAATTATTGCTAAGCTTGGGTCAGGCCATGTACAAAGGAACTAATGACAGCGTATCAGAAAGATAAATCAGTTAAATGTTAACACCTCTTCAGACTGGCCCAGGTTTGATCTTGCCTCCTTTTACTCCCAAGTTTCAGATGCTGAGATTCCTGATGCGTTAAGAAACTGCTTAAGCCTCACTCATTCTTTTAAATCAGAATGTAAAAGACAGATATGCCCATGACATTGCAACAAGGGCTTGTACACTCCTGGATAGCATGCATATGTATCCTACCAGAAAAAAAACCTTGAGAAATCCTCAAGTTTCTCCAAAATGTCAGCCCATCCTCTAAAGGCACTTCAAACGTTTAATAAGTTTTTAATTTAAATTTGTATTGCAGTTTGGTTAGTCCAGTACTGTTACACTGAATGGTTAAACACATTGATTGTTTTTACCACATGCACTGACCACATTCCACAGTGCTGTTCAAACAGCACATGTGCAACTCAGAGATATCACTTCCATCAGGCAAACCCTCAGAACCAGCAGCAAGCACTTGGTTGAATCCTGCAAGATTTACTGTTTTTTAATGCTAAGCCAGAATAGGTGGCAGATGTTCAGCTGTTGAGTGTTCTCAACCATTTTTCAGATATTCATTATTTCTTAAGAGTTTAGTGTTAAAATATACACAAAATATATCTGCAGCCTTTTTCCTTTGTCTTACACTATTCTCAGTAGTCTCCTATTTCTTTTCCACTTCCTTCACAACTTTTAGCTTTGCATCATTTGCTGCCCTGATTTGCAACCAATCAGTAAAAGAATAAGTTCTTACAGGCAGAAAAAGTAGATGCATTCCCCTTTCTCAGGTAGCACTACAGCGAGATCTAGATGGAGAATTAAATATCACTCAAAGCAAAGGACTGAGGAGCACTCCAAGGCTGGCATATCAAGATCCGAACTGTTTATAGCCAGCAACTCTCTAGTTTGGAGAGTTTATAAAAAGAGGTACTAGAGATACCTGTTTGTGTCCAGAACAAAGGATATAGAACAAGGTCAACTAACAGTGATGTCCATGATATAACAAGTATTACTGCTGAAATAGAATGGCTTAGATTCCCCAAAAAATGTGTAAACCCCAACAGCTTCCAAAACAGTAACTTCTCATTCACAATTATAGATTCAACTGAGACAGTAAGTCAGGACACACTGATAAGTCTTTGCTACTTTTAGAAATCACATTAGATCTCATCTTCACATTTAGTACTTGCCAAATATTCTTAAGGAAACCAACTTTTGATAATATTTCTTTTGCATACTCTGTGGACAAACAAAAGCAGATAGCTACATTTACATATGAAGTTAATGAATGACACAACTGTGTAGCACAGTGTGCAGTTACAGAATGTTAACACATAGATTTATACAGAAGATATGAAGCAAGTATTTCCAAAGTAAGCACTGGCAGTAGAATTGACTCATAACACTACCTCCATCGGCACTCTGAGGAGAAAAAAACCCTTATTTTACATGTAGCATTAGAAAAGTCCACCAGAGGGAGCTGCCAAGACATTAACTAAAATAGGCTGGAAAAATAATGCTTACCTACTTAAATAGGAGGGAAGCATGTTTTGGTACTTAAAGCTACGAGTAATGTATATAGATTATCTATGCACCAAGCCCACTAAGAAAAAAGCCGGCTTCAGTTCAAGATGCATGATAGGTATGCATGTTTAACTGAAAAAAGTTCTTATTCTTTCAGTGGGAGGGGGAGAAAGAACATCACAACAAAATACATAACAAGAGTCCTGTTGTCCAATAGCAGATCAGTAGGCAGAGCATGCAGAAAATTAAAAGAACAGAAATATTTCACCCAGCCAACTTCCACAGCCTGCAGCTCAGTAAAGTCATGACTGAAAACACAAAGAAATAAAAAAACAAAATAATTTGAATATATACTCATGCTAATGCAAAACAAACAAACAAAAACCCACAGCCACACAAACAAGGGCAAAACCAAACCAAAGAAATATAGCATAACACCAGCAGTTATCAAACTCCATATTAAATCTCTTGACAAGAATTACTACCTAGAAATAAAAACAAAAGATCAATAGAGCAAAATGAAAAATTGACTTAATACATATCAAGTGGGAATTCAGTACTATCTATTCCCCAAAGAGAATTAAGAAATCATTGCCTAAAAATTAGTATGCAAATTTTGAGTATATAATAATAGCTATAGTAAGTACAAGCATAAACTTATTGCTAAGCTTTTTTCCCTAATGTTTTGCAAGATGAGAACTTCCATTTCCTCAAAAGAAGGCTCACCATGATAAAAATTACAAGTCCATACTAGAAGTAATGATCATCTTTATAATACTCCTGCACCAAACAGGACACTACAAGATGGTACAAATTCAGAACCTGCAACTTCGGTCCACCCAAACCTTAACTGAGGTCACAAGAGGTCAAAAAATCCAGTTCAGTAATACTAAGCTTTTATTACAAAGAAATTTCTTTTCCTCTGATAAGCCATCAGCTGAGAGGATCCACAAGGATAAGTAAGAAACCATCCTTGAGGGTAAGCAAATAAAGCTTTGTCCCTTTTCCATCTACAAACCAAGGAACATAAAAAGAGGTTACATCACAAAAGTTTTAGATTCAGAAAGCCTTTCTCTTCTCTTACAAGAGGTGGAGACATCAACCAAAATAGTGAGGGGGTTGTGGTGAAGGAGGACAATTGGAGCTGGATGACCAATGGCATTCTCACTTCCATCTATGTGTCTCAACATATACTCTTCCAGGACCAACAACACCAATGTCTGCCATCAGGAATCAGAACTCGATACCATGTGAAAGCTGAAAAACCTTTGTTTGTATTCAAAGAATGTAGCTGAATAGAAGTGACGTCCAAAAACATTTCAAAACAGATAAGAAAACTGAAGTCAAACATTAAATCATGGCAGTTACCTGCTACCAAGGAAATTAAAGTCTTTAAAAGGAAAAGGGGAAAACAGGTCAACACCTTTCAGAGACATTTTACAAAAAATACTTGTAAGACATGAGCAAGAATTATACCCTACTTCCAAAAAACCCAATTTTTTTTCTATCACCGTATCCAGGCTTACCGATATAAGTGGCCATTGTCTTCAAAGTCCTCTTTACCCCACCTTCCTTTAATATCTTCGATAACATGATTTTTCAGGAATTTTTTTAGCAACTTAACCGTTTGATCGCGAGTCACTTCTGGGCCAAAGTTTTGGTTAGAGCCAAGTAGCTCATGCAAACAGTCCACAGCCTCCGAGGCTTTGAAGCAACGCTCGTAGCTCTTGAAACGACAGCGATGCTTCCGTAAGGGCATCCCAGCACGGAAGAGCTCGATTATCTCGTTCCACTGGGAAAGAACAAAGCAAATCGTTACGGGAGCTCTTCTCCCAGGGGCTCCTGCGACCAGAACGCAGCCAGTTCCGCAAGCAGAATTACGCACTTGTTTTTTGACCATCTGCGCCCACAACAGCATCGAAACCAAAGCCCAGGATTTAAACTGTCGAGACCCGAGAACGAACACCAGGTTCTAGGAGGCTGAAATATTTAGAGCCCCACGCCACCTGCAGATCTACACGGCTCTGGCCTCCCTTAGGTTTTACCGGGACAAAAGGCTGAACCTGCCGCTCCGCCCGGCCGGGCTCTGCCCCGCGCCAGCTCCGGGCGCCCCCGCCCCGCAAAGACCTGGAAGCACCGGCCGGCACCGAGGGGGCCAGAGAGCGAGTGGCGNCCCGGGCCCCACCAGCCGCGGCTCCATGGGCGCAGGGGCTCTGCGCCGCGTTTGAATCCTGCCACGCGCCGCCGCCTTCGCCCATTGGGTGGCGGTCGCGCCACGTGACGGGCCCACACCGCCCTCGATTGGCGGGGCGGGGCGGGGCGGGGCGGGCGCCGAGCGCGAGGGCGGCGCGGTGGGGGGCGCTGTCGCGGGCGGCAGCGTCCGTGTGGGCAAAGGGGAGCGCGGCCGCGCCGAGCAGTAGGACAGGAGGCGACGGGCAGAAAGCTCAGGCAGTGGAAGTTCCCCACGAACATGAGGAGGAACTTCTCAGCTGTGCGGGTGCTGTGTACTGGGACGGATTACCCAGAGACGTCCTGGAGCCTCCTTCATGAGAGAGGAACTCTCCCTCATCTCCCTCATATTCCAGAACCATCTGAACTCAATGCTGGTGCCATGTGCTCTGGGACGGCCCTGCTTGAGCAGGTAGACTGGACCAGGTGACATGCTGTAGTCCTCTCCAGCCTGGCCCATCTGGCAATTCTGTGTGTGGCAGCAAGTTAAACCATGTCAGAAAAACGTTGGCCCGTGAACTGCTGCCCTGATAAAGCAAACACAACCTTGGCATTGATTAAACAAACAAAAAAAATCAAACTGAAAACCCCCCTCCAAACCCTCAAATTTTCAATGTTTTTAAATGGTTTCCAATCCAAATTCTTGTTACAAGAATTTTGTTTTGAATTCAGGCAGTGTGTGGGATGATAATTATTTGCAATTACATTTGATATTATTCCTACAGAAGACAGGGGTTGATGCTGGTGCCACAGAACTCACTGAGTTGTTGTATATTAGCTTTTTATGAGCATTTTAAAGAAAGGGTGGTTTGGACAGTAAATAGGAGCCTCCATTTTAAGGTAGGAGATTTTGATACCAGGTCACCTATCCTGCATGGGCAGGGATGTAACTGAAACTCCTGTGAGATCTATTACAGATGAGCTATTTCTGTCAATTTTTAGGATTCTTCTCACAAGAGAGGAGTGGCTGGTAATTCCAGTGTTTCTTCTCCACAGGTCTAAGGAAAACAGAATTTTAGCCCCATTCTCCTCACTGTCAGTCAATATTCACCATAACATGGATGACTTAACTGACTGATGGACTCCTCTTTCTAGCCTAAGTTAAAGTATACACCGAAGTATGTGAGATGCACGGTTTTTAGGTTCAGATAAAGAAAGTGTGATTCTCACATTGTGTGTAGGAAGACAGGATTTGTTTTGAGCCGATGTTGTTGGCACATTTACAATATATTCATCCTCTTTGGTTGCATCCATACAACTCACTGTGAAACACTTCCTCCAAATACTTTATAACTCACAGAAGACTAAACCACTCTGCAAGATATTATGCAGCAGCAATCTGACACAGCACTTGCTGACAGCCCACAGAATGATTAGCATCTCCAGTTTCTGCTCCTGCTTATTAGCTCTTAATCTCAAACAACTGACTCTGGAAGCCTTTGGCTGGCATACAACTGCTGGAGTTGGAAGTTTTCCTGGTTCCTTTCTGTTCCCAGCACCTGTCCACATGCAGCACTCCTTAGTTTTGACTGTGCATAGTCTCAGCTCCTATTTAAGCCCAAGTGAGATTGGAAAATCAGTTGCAGCTCTGGCTCCCAAACTGACAAACAAGTACCTGTCCCTTCACACCCAGCTGCAGGGTGCATTCCTCCATCCATATTTATGGAGCAGGGAAGGAGGTATAATTGCAAAATCAGAGACCAGAACTAGGACTTCCCCTACCAGCACAGAAATCATCTGCAAGGCTACAGAGTAATGCCTGCTTCCTTGCACAAGAAGCAGAGGGTACTATTATCCAGTTTTCACTACAGACTAGTTATTGCAGCCTTTCCCTCATAAGGCCTGCATTTCGTGCAGGCTCAAGAAGGCCTAAAAGAACCAAACTGTCCCACTTCCTTCATCAATACTTATGTNGCCCGGCCCCCACCAGCCGCGGCTCCATGGGCGCAGGGGCTCTGCGCCGCGTTTGAATCCTGCCACGCGCCGCCGCCTTCGCCCATTGGGTGGCGGTCGCGCCACGTGACGGGCCCACACCGCCCTCGATTGGCGGGGCGGGGCGGGGCGGGGCGGGCGCCGAGCGCGAGGGCGGCGCGGTGGGGGGCGCTGTCGCGGGCGGCAGCGTCCGTGTGGGCAAAGGGGAGCGCGGCCGCGCCGAGCAGTAGGACAGGAGGCGACGGGCAGAAAGCTCAGGCAGTGGAAGTTCCCCACGAACATGAGGAGGAACTTCTCAGCTGTGCGGGTGCTGTGTACTGGGACGGATTACCCAGAGACGTCCTGGAGCCTCCTTCATGAGAGAGGAACTCTCCCTCATCTCCCTCATATTCCAGAACCATCTGAACTCAATGCTGGTGCCATGTGCTCTGGGACGGCCCTGCTTGAGCAGGTAGACTGGACCAGGTGACATGCTGTAGTCCTCTCCAGCCTGGCCCATCTGGCAATTCTGTGTGTGGCAGCAAGTTAAACCATGTCAGAAAAACGTTGGCCCGTGAACTGCTGCCCTGATAAAGCAAACACAACCTTGGCATTGATTAAACAAACAAAAAAAATCAAACTGAAAACCCCCCTCCAAACCCTCAAATTTTCAATGTTTTTAAATGGTTTCCAATCCAAATTCTTGTTACAAGAATTTTGTTTTGAATTCAGGCAGTGTGTGGGATGATAATTATTTGCAATTACATTTGATATTATTCCTACAGAAGACAGGGGTTGATGCTGGTGCCACAGAACTCACTGAGTTGTTGTATATTAGCTTTTTATGAGCATTTTAAAGAAAGGGTGGTTTGGACAGTAAATAGGAGCCTCCATTTTAAGGTAGGAGATTTTGATACCAGGTCACCTATCCTGCATGGGCAGGGATGTAACTGAAACTCCTGTGAGATCTATTACAGATGAGCTATTTCTGTCAATTTTTAGGATTCTTCTCACAAGAGAGGAGTGGCTGGTAATTCCAGTGTTTCTTCTCCACAGGTCTAAGGAAAACAGAATTTTAGCCCCATTCTCCTCACTGTCAGTCAATATTCACCATAACATGGATGACTTAACTGACTGATGGACTCCTCTTTCTAGCCTAAGTTAAAGTATACACCGAAGTATGTGAGATGCACGGTTTTTAGGTTCAGATAAAGAAAGTGTGATTCTCACATTGTGTGTAGGAAGACAGGATTTGTTTTGAGCCGATGTTGTTGGCACATTTACAATATATTCATCCTCTTTGGTTGCATCCATACAACTCACTGTGAAACACTTCCTCCAAATACTTTATAACTCACAGAAGACTAAACCACTCTGCAAGATATTATGCAGCAGCAATCTGACACAGCACTTGCTGACAGCCCACAGAATGATTAGCATCTCCAGTTTCTGCTCCTGCTTATTAGCTCTTAATCTCAAACAACTGACTCTGGAAGCCTTTGGCTGGCATACAACTGCTGGAGTTGGAAGTTTTCCTGGTTCCTTTCTGTTCCCAGCACCTGTCCACATGCAGCACTCCTTAGTTTTGACTGTGCATAGTCTCAGCTCCTATTTAAGCCCAAGTGAGATTGGAAAATCAGTTGCAGCTCTGGCTCCCAAACTGACAAACAAGTACCTGTCCCTTCACACCCAGCTGCAGGGTGCATTCCTCCATCCATATTTATGGAGCAGGGAAGGAGGTATAATTGCAAAATCAGAGACCAGAACTAGGACTTCCCCTACCAGCACAGAAATCATCTGCAAGGCTACAGAGTAATGCCTGCTTCCTTGCACAAGAAGCAGAGGGTACTATTATCCAGTTTTCACTACAGACTAGTTATTGCAGCCTTTCCCTCATAAGGCCTGCATTTCGTGCAGGCTCAAGAAGGCCTAAAAGAACCAAACTGTCCCACTTCCTTCATCAATACTTATGTAATAAATAATTTTATATATATATATATATACACACCCACATTTAAAAAGTACCCTGGCAAACCCTTTAATACTATTTGAAGAAACAGCAACAGGTCTCTGTCCTTAAGGAAAGCCCCCCTAACACTGGAAGCCAGGGGCATACATACAGGCCAGATCTGGCTGGACTTGAGACTTTGAGTCAGTGACAGACTGCATTTCCCACCAAAAAGAGGTGTGGTCCCCAATCAGCATCGCAGCTGTTCAGGATCTTGTGATAGAGCATCTCTCCACATGTATTGCCAGGGAGCTGGGAACTGAACACTGATGATTCTAGGATCAAGCATCTAAAATTCAGGGGTTGCAATTCAAATCTCTAGTCATCCCAATACTTTCTGAGATCCACTGTCAAGCTGTCCTGAGAGCTGACAGCTACAGGGATTAAATAGTGAATAGAAAAAAAAATAAATTATTTTTATTTGCTTTAAAAAACTTTATGCAATCTCAAAAGAAAACATTTGCAACTCATGTCCAACCTAAAGTTTACATTCCTTTAGCGTTTACAATGCACCATAAATGTCAGTAAAACAGAAGTGTTCAGGTAACAAAGCTTACTTACTTGAAATTGTGCAACAGGGAAGCTATTAAAATCTGCCTCAAAGTTTTGAGTATTTGAAAATCCCACAGATCAGATCAAGCAAAAAGCAAATATTACAAGTTTCTTTTTTGTATGTGTGTGTTGTAGGGAACAGTACCTTTAATGGTAACATTAATCTAAACACATTTAATTCCTCATTTCCAGGTCTGTTGAATGCACCAATTCCTTAATAAACTCATGCAGTACAAATGTAACTTACCAACAGCAAATTCCTTTGATTTCTACACAAATGTGACCCTAACAATCTGCTTAACTTGGAAAACAGCATACTGGGTTATTCCACGTAGAGTGGAGCCATGCCCAGTCATAACTGCCTGCTCCACTTTCAGAAGCTCAAAAATGTCACTTTTTTTTTTTTGTCTGGTTCCACACAAGATAACTGGATTAACTTTAACCTTGAACTGATAAAAACAAGCCAAAATAATTAAAAAAAAAAAA